>JAPYZO010001708.1:3323-20260 GCA_030522905.1 Torymus flavipes
TTTGCGTAATACTCCCTGACGATGCGCGGTGTTATAATATGAAAAAAAGCAAACACGAGAGTAGGCTCGCTCTGATTTACAGAACTATTATATAGGTATTTACGAAACTTTCGCGGCTGATAGATCGCCGGGTTAGGCAATGCGAGCGTCCGAGCGCAGATGAAAGTATAATTGTGATGGCCGAAAACAATAACAACAATTTATAATGCTCGTTTTAGCGAAATATTTTTAAGACTCTGTTACGTTATATTCACAAATTATGTACCTGCAGCTCCGACTTATATTGTTTATATATAATTACTCTACGCACACACACACACACGTGCGCCGGGTGCTATAAAAATGTTCTTTAATAAGTCTCATTAAAGCCGTTAACCTCTCGCACCTTCAAAAGACCGTTGCACACGTTTCCACAACCGCGTGGCGCTCTTATACTTAATTGTCTCCTCGATTTCGTCAGTATACTACAGCACTGGAACGAAAAACAAAATGAGCGAGACTTGCTTTTTTTCTTATATGCAAATTTTATTTTTTTTAACGCGCACCGGGTATAAGTAATCATTTTTTCGCGCGGGCAGCCTAACGAGCTGTGTGGTTATAATTTCGTGACTATGGGAGCAATTAACGCATACGTGCGAGACGTTTAATCGCGATCGTATACACGTTAGGGACGATAAAGTCGCGGTGAGGCATTGTTATATTGAAAGATTTTTTTTTTTTAATTAGAAATTCCTTCTTCTCTTTTTTTTTTTCATGAAACCGACGTATATACGAGCTATAAATTAATATATAAGGAAATTCAGAAACGTCTATATACACCATTATTTACACCGTATATTATAAGGATAGTAAAACATAGATTTCTACTTTTCTCACCGCTACGTGCAATTCATACAAATACTATTCTAAAGCTGTAAACAAATCAACGAGGGGCTACGAATGCCAAGGTATACCTACACACGTACTTTACGACCGCGAAGCTTTTCCCTGGATTTCAACCTAATATACTGCTACTGCACATGTGTGCATTCGCGCGCGCGCGCGCAAAGCAAATTTTACGGTCGGCTAGTTCATCGTTATTCGGCCTATCTCCCCCCGCTCTTATACGGCCGAAGTTGTATATTATTTCCAGGAATAGTGCGCGCGGGGATTGCCGCGCGTATAACACGGCTGCGTTCTAGATTTTTGCCCACGAGTATTATCATTGTCTATAGTTTCGCAAGGGTTAATTATAATGGTTGTAAGCGCGGTTGAATTCGCGTAAAATTGGAGTACGCAGAGGTTCTTGAACGGTCGTCGATTTGTATGGATGAGATTATTGTTTATATATTGGTTTATAAATAACGTTCTATATAATATAAAAATAAAAATGTTTTTTTGCGGTAATTTTATCTTGTATAGAGAAAAAGTTATATATTATTTGTTTAAGAAAATATTTGATAATGGTAGCACCTTTAAGACACAAAGAAAAATAGCGTGGGTAAAATTGCAGTTTCTTTGTATATATACACGCGAAGGACAACCCGCGACCGGTCGTTTCACAAAATTGTTTCGTTTTTAGTACAGTAGTAATCACAAAAAAAAAACTTGTAAATTGCACTCCTTCCTTTTACTATTTCTACCGCACTTTACAGTGCGTTTATTCCTACCTCTGATTACACTCTCTCTAAAATAAAAGCATACCCAAAAAAGAAAAATCTCTCACATACCCATCAAGAAAGTAAACAGAAAAACGAACCAGTAGGAACGTCGATGCGAGAGTCGACATTAGAAAGCCCCATGTATAAACCGTTTTTCTGCTCTCTGCGACTACTCTCCCAACAATTACGAAATTCTTTTGTGTGTCTTGCAGGCGACGGCCTCCCGGGCACGATAGTAGTGCGCGTGGGCAACAACCGGCCGGATCTGGGCACCAACCCCATCTGCAACAGGTTCACTGGACCCCTTGAGGAGGGACAGCCGTTGTTCCTGCCCTGCAATCCACCGATGCCTGGGGCGTTTGTGTCTGTGCATCTTGAGGCCGCATCTGACACGCCGTATCCAGTGCAGCTGTCGCTCTGTGAGGCGTTCGTTTATACCGATCAGGTGAGTCATGTGTATAAGGAAATTGTATTTTATTGCGCTTGTGGTTGACATTGATTTCTTACAGAAATTTTCTTTTCGAGTAATTTTTTTACTCTATGTCTAAAATCGAAATGACGATTAAAGAGGTGGGTCAAAGGGAATATTTTTCTTTTTGAATGCATGAAAGTTGTTTTAATGATTCGAGTTTACTTACATTTTTGTTTATTAATTTAATGGAAAACTATTTATTTATTGAACCAGAAAAATTACGAGGCAATCGCAACTTGAATTTATTTCTTGTCTAATAGTAAAAAGATACATCCCATGATTATAAATCAAGTAATATATTTCATTGTATCGTTAGATTTCAGAGTATGTCAGATATAATCCAATTTTGTAACTTTTTCTTGTGATAATTTTTGGTAATGAACATAGAATTTTTAGATTATAAGGATTATTATTCGAAAAGTCATAGAATATACACGAAGAAATTTTGTTTTTTCGTCAATTTTACTTTTTTTATAGGATAATTTAGTCTTTTTCACAGTAGTATTAGGACACACTCGTCATGTGGGATTTTTATTTTGTAAATAGTAATTTGCGTGACTGCTGAAACAACATATTTCGTTTCAGCAATTACAAAAAAGAGTATGTCTTAATGCGACTGTGAAAAATAGTAAATTATGTTATAAAGAAAGTAAAATTTACACAGAAAAAAAAATTCACTGTGTAGATTCAGCACGAAGATGCACTAGATATACTATTTGAGAACACTGAAAAGTCCGTCCTCATTTAAAAAAAAAAAGAGTCGATTATCATGCAAAAAATGCATCATCACAAAAGAAAGAAAAAACTAGTCTAACTCCAGTCTACATCACATCTCCTTGAACCCTATGGCAAAAGTATGACAACTCCAACTTTCCCACATATTTGCGCCCGAAACGTCGCACTCGCAAAAAAGAAAAGCGCGGCGCCTCGATTATTGTGTGACCGAAAGTAACCTGTTTTTTGCAAGCGCCATACTTTTTAACAACGCATTCCTGTCTCTCTCTTTCTCCGTCACAGAAACGACAACCAACATTTCCCCTCGCTCAATTCCAACCTTTCTTCCAACTATATCCAAAATTTACACCCTTCCCAACAACAGTATAGCCCCAATTTCCCTACACCCGAACCGTGATCTCATCGTCACAACACCGGAGAAACTTACATATCTGTGTACTTATACACGCACGGAGAAAGTAAGTCTGCTTATACTATATACATTATTCGACTGCCGCAGGCGTTGCCGATCGAGCGGTGCCCGCAGTTCCGCGACCAGCCGCCCGGCTCCACGGCGACCTACAACGGCAAGTGCTACCTCTTCAACACCCGGCCGCTGACCTTCCGTGACGCCCTCGCCTCTTGTCGCGCACGCGGCGGTACCTTGATCGACGAGAGCAATCCTGCCCTGCAAGGATTCATATCGTGGGAGCTCTGGAGAAGACACAGGTGTGTATTTATAATGATGTTGAGAATGGGCAAAAAATTTGGATTACTATATAGGTACTGAGATGTATAATGAAGAAAATTTCTACTTTTCTTTTATATATATTTTCGTCGCTTTTTTTATCACTCCTAAACAGTTTAATATACCTTTGATTTCAGTGACTGAAATGTTATAATGCACGGGTATTTAACTTTAATAAAAAAAATCGGTATAATTTACGTTTTTCTACTACTCATCACTGCGTGAAAGTAAATTTTAGAACAGACGCTACACAGGTCGAATAGTTTCGTCTGTTTTTAAACCGTCTGTATCCAATTCCCGTTTTAAATCTTCACCATGCACCTGCAGCGTTTAAAATTCAAATTCAATAAAATCTCTATCACTGCGAGCGCCTCGATTTTTCCTTTCTCGCACCATCACATTAACCGAAAGTTCAAACCTCGTCACACACAAACACGCCTCCGTTAAAAAAGTGAACGTCAACCCGCCCGCCTCGCGCGCATTATATTAACGGGACCCCCGATTACCATCTCCGAAGAAAGTATATATACACACCCAGCACCAAAACAATCACTTTCATTATTATACGTGGACATTCACCGACCCTCACAATTACGACCATTCACTAAAAAAAAATAAAAACAAACAGGAGCGACACGTCGAGCCAGTACTGGATGGGCGCGTTGCGCGACCCTAAGGACCACGACGTCTGGCGCTTCATTAACAAGGGCGAGGTGGTAAATGTATCCTTCTGGAGCTTACCACAGGGCAACCAGGAGGAATGCGCGAGGTACGACGGTAGCCGAGGTTGGCTCTGGTCCGATACGCCATGTAACGCTAGATTGAACTATATCTGCCAGCACCGTGAGTCTTGTGCTTCTATAACCATTTATATGATTATGTATAACGAGCAAAAATTAATGTGTATTTATGTACATGTATAGGACCAAGAGCGTGTGGTAGGCCGGAACAGCCGCCGAACTCGACGATGACGGTGAGGAGCCCGCCGACCGGCAAGGAACCGGCACGCAGCTTCCAGGTCGGCACCACCGTCGAGTACACCTGCGACGCTGGCAGCCTCCTTATCGGACCCTCGACACGTACCTGCTTGGAGACCGGATTTTACAACGAGTTCCCACCTGTTTGCAAGAGTGAGTGTATATAATTTATATTATATGTAGTGTATCGTATCATGAGAGATGTATAATAACGTGGATTTTGTGTGTTAAGGTATCGAGTGCGGATATCCAGCGGGAATAAGGCACGGCGGGTACACGCTGATCAACAACACGGTTACGTACCTGAGCCAGGTGCTGTACACGTGCGAGGAGGGCTTCGAAATGACAGGTGAGAGTCGTGTGTTGCGATTTGATTGTGTATAATTATAACGAGGGATGATGTGAAGTTGTATAAGAATGCGGCTTCGAGAAGTCATATCTTAAATCTATAAGTGTTATATGAGAGAATGAAACTTTTTTTTGATGATCATTGAGAGCTACAAAAGATCGTTCGCGTTAAATTAGCCGCTGAAAAGTTCATAAATTGACAAATAACGTAAAATGTTAAAAGTGATTGAACAGCGGGCTTATTGATTATTGTAACTATTTTTATTAGTTTATTAGTAACCAATCATATTTTCCCTTGTAAATAAGCATGTATCTAAGAGGACCCTTAAACTTTATTTGACAGTTTAATTTGTCTGCCTTAGAATTTAATCTTTGAAATATTACCTATATCAACGTTTTTCAAAACTCGTAATACTTTTCTTACCTACCAACAATATAACACGTAATTATACCACTGTTACTACCACCAGGTCGCGCCCGACTGACGTGCGACATCGACGAGCGCTGGAACGGCCCGCCACCACGCTGCGAGCCGATCCGATGCGACCCACCGACACCAGTCGCCCACGCCCAGATCCAGATCGACGAGATCGACATCGACGACGTCAAGGCGGCCAACCCCAACACCGCAACAAACCGCAGCCTCTTCGTTGGCAGCATCGTCACTTACACCTGCGACAAGGGCTACAAGCTTACCGGCAACAGACAGCTGCTCTGTCTGCCGACTGGATCTTACGATCGGGTCGCTCCTGCTTGCTCGGGTAAGTTGTGTTTTTTGAGATACAATTTTCCTATAAGCGAGTTGTTGGTGAGAGATAATGAAGGAATGTGAATAGTTTGTACACAAAGTCGTTGTGGAAAGTGGAAAATTTTCGGAATGAAGATGTGACTATGATATTGAAAAAAAAAGTGTTTCTGTTCGAAATGTGGTACAAATAAAGTACGTTAACAAGAAAATATTAATCTGTAAAAATAGAAAGATAGAGAAGACTGTACGTCTTACCGTACTTGTCTATTTCTACTATACTGCTCGCATATTAACTCCAAATCAATTTTATAATAAGATTTTCAAAATGTTGTGTATATGTATCGGATAAACCAGCATTAAATAATTATAAATTTTTATCAATAATGTAAAGTTTAATAAGATTCACAAGAAAATAAAACTTTCATTTTTTAAAAGATTATTATAAAAAGTAATAATTTTTCAAAAAACTAAGAAAATCGGTAACACATCCCGACAGTTATATTTCGAAATTTTCATCAAGATTATATTCGACTACATATTATTAACATTTTTTACACATCACAGAAGAACCACAAACTACGACCATCGCAACCCCCAAACCGACCGTCCGCCCGACCAACACGCGCGGCCGCCCGTTCCTGACCACGCGCGTGCGCACAACGACAGCAGCTCCGATTTCGACCCGACCGGCATCGACCACCTCGAGAACGACCCCGACGACGACGACGATGGTGACGACGCAACGCGCACAGCCAACGCACCATCGTGCTACCCAGCAGCCATCGTCGGCGAGACATCCGGAGGTAGCGGCCGAACAGCCAGCCACGGTACAGGAGACCGTGCACAAGAGGCCGAGTATCGGCTTGCAAAGACCGGCGTCGACGCCCGCGGATAGGAACACGCCGAGTCCCAAGGACGAGGGCATCGATCATCCTCAGGTATTATGTTGTGATCGTTATTTGTATAGTGTTGTTGAAGGATTGTTGGTGGGATTGGAATTTTGACCATAAAGGAATGGTTAAAATCTATAAGTATAGTACTCTAAACAATAGTTATAATACTTAGTAGTTGGAGACTTTCTTAAAAAAGTAGTACATCCATAGATGATTTCAACAGATTTCAGACTGTTTCCATAAAAATAGTTTTAGTAAATTAGCGAGGATCACACACGTTACATATCTGATTTTCAATTAATATCAACATATTTCCAGGACAACGAAATCTCTGGCAGCGGCGTTGACAACGCGCACGCCGAAATCGGCGCAGGTGTGCCCGAACCCAACGGGCCGTACAGAATCAACCGAGCTGATCAACCTGGAACCCACTCAGCTAAGCTCAACCTTGGCGCCGTAATCGCCTTGTGCGTCTTCGGTGGCTTCGTCGTCCTCGCGGCTATCATCACAAGCTTCGTCATCATCATACGCAGGTAAGCCCATCGTGGTTTAAGCTGGTCCTGGTACTGTACATATATATACGTTATTATATAGCGTTCTATAGTGAAAGAACAGTGTACCGGTGTTTCCCCTAATTTATATTTTGTTTTCATGTAGTCATGTGTTTTTTCATGTTCGTGTTTTAATTTTTCTTCCCCCGACTCGTATATATGTAATCTTATAAATTACGTGTCATCTTTTACGTCCATCAATGTTTATTAATCATTTTTTGTTCGTCGTGTATAAGTGTATATCCGGATGTCTTTCAGCTTTGTATAAGCATTGCGATGAGAATTAAGAAAAATGTTAGCTAACAATCAATGTGTGCACATTTTTCATTGTATATGTCTATAGTTTAATGTCATTTTTGTCAAGCTGTGTCGGGGGTGCACGCGATATTATAGTTGCTTTATCTTTCACTGCACGATCTGTCTAAAAATTTTTAAAAAGTGCTTACAGAAAAATAATGTCGATTGTGCATTGAAAACATTGCAACCACATTCCTAGAGATGAAAAGTGAGCTTGACGGATTTTAAATAAAAATGTGTGATTTGATGTGATACCCTTTAAACCCTTATTCACAAACCTTGCATCAAAATATTAATTTTATATGAGATTTCATAGTAGATTTCATATGTGATTTATTGATACAAGATTTTATATCTTCTACGAACTAGTTTACAAATCTCATACCAAGCCATCACACGATTTCTGACATGACATCTCCCATAAATTATTGGGTGACATTGCTTTGTGAATAAAATCTTAGTTGAAATCACTTTAAATCTCATTTTGACACCAGTATTCGTACAAATTTTCGATCCAGATTTTACAGGAACTCGTTTCCAAATATCATATAAACCTAATGCTCCAATGAAATCACACAAGATATCTCATAAAATACACCACTAAAGTACGATTTCTGTGCACTAAATTCTGAATACCATCGCGTTTCCCATGACTTTTAATAATAAAAGGAATCACATGAAATCTCGCAATACCCAAACCAAAACATCACTAGAAAAGTAGTACCTAGATTATACCTAGGCGCGATCACTATAAACCTACATATAGCCCATAGGCAAACCTCGCACAAATAGGAAAAAGATCGGGCAACGAAATTACAAAACCCCCAATAATCCGGGATCAGCCAATCGAGACTAATCTAGGCCATCGCTCTATTATCTGCTATCATGTCCACACGTGAATACACACTTATGGACCGTTATGACCGCGTGTGATGGGATGATCGCAACGGCGGCAGTGGCGGCGGTGGCGTTGGCGGCGGCAGTGGCGTCGTCGGCGGCGGCGGCTTTAACGACCCTTACGGACGTCGGCTACGTGGCCGTCGTGGGGTCGACTCCTGCGTCGGCGGGGGTGCCGGTTGTGGTGGCGGCGGTGGCTCTAACGGCAGTCTCGGCGGTGGCGGCGGTGGCCTGAGAGCCGGCGGCGGAGGCCCTGACACACTCAGCGGTGGCATGCCACCGTCGCGCTGGTACACACTCCTGGCGCTGCCCTTCCCCGACCAGCACCTGGGCCGCCGCGACCTCACGGCTCGCCGCCACGCCGCCGATCATCCCTATTCGTTCAGTCTCTCGGCCGCTCATAGAGCCGGTTACTTTTCCAATCCCTCGCTTTGACGTATCTATACTCTTGTCTTTCACTCTCTGTCTCTCTCTTTTGCTGGGTGGGTGAAGCGATTCGCGGGATTTGTATATAATATATAAGTGTATGATGGCTTGTGGGAGGGAGGCACGATTTCGTTTCGCATCACCCTGTATGCAAGCCTCTGTTGGTGTGCCTTTTAGTAGTTTATATTTATGCGGCAATTGAGATTAGATTATAGCTTCACAATGAATATATATATACGCCTGAATCGTTCACCGCGCTCGGGAATTTTTGATATGGAAACGATATTGTTCACCAATGAGCCATCGCGATGATGCGAGTTTATATAGTCATATGAATATCACACTTTAGTTGTGTAGTTTTTCTTTTTTTATTCTGTACAGCACGATAGTCTTGAATATTTAACGTGTATATGGTGCTTTATTTTTTATACGGAAAGATTTTTGATAGAACATTGAGTACCTATTAAAAAGAAAAAATATTAATCAACGCGATGAATTCAAGTACTCACATTACAAAATTGTGTGCCATTTTAAATTAAAGAAATATGCATTTTTTAAAGCGATTTTGCGTATATGTCTTTTTTTAAATTTTCGACATTTTTACTAGTTCCTAGCCATTAGCAGTATATATAGATATATGTTATATTATTTTTATAACCATGCATATAAAGAGTTTTTTTTTACTATTGATCATAAGTGAAATTAATCGTAGAAGTTTAGAAATTTAATTAAAATTAATATTAATATAGTATATTATTGTAAATATCGTGTGAATACAAACTTTTTAATTTTTGTACATCAAATCTATTTTCATACATTGCACCCAATACATAATACCGCTGTACAAATATAGGATTTTCATAATTTACATGTGTACAGAAGAAAACTTTCGTTTGTTTAGGGATTATTAACGAAAAATGAACGCGCGAGGGAGGGAGAGACAGAAAGGGAGCGGGCAAAAGAGAGACAAAGAGTGAAAGAGGGGAAAGAGAGCGACAATGTATCTGTGTGCCCGCACACAAGTGCATTGCAGGACGAGAGTGATGTAGAACAATTAAAAAAATAAATAAATAAATTACAAAGTTGGGTCTCCGCCGCTATAAAACCATGACGTGCCACCCCCGCGCGGCCACAAAAATTACGTAAAACTAGTCAAGGTAAAGTTTTTCTCTTCCAAAACGCCAATGAGCAATGCAGCTCGTATGGTGGTTTCACATTATGGATATTGCAATACATTATGTACAAACAGCACCTTGCAATTGCATATCTTAGCGCCTTCGCACCAGACTGCACCACCGATGTTTCACGTATTTGTTAACGGGGATGATTTGAGAATTTTATTACACTGTGTATATTGTTTGGTTTTGTTGTCATTGGCACACTGCACCGTTGCGTATTATCAGATCTTGATGTTATCCGTGTGTGATAATGGTAGAATGAAGATGTATTTTGCACACCGTACGTATGTGATAGAAATTTAGAATGATGTATGTTTAGAGTTTTAGACCGTCACTTTATGTGTATTTTTATAGATGTACGCACCGATTATAAATAGAAATAATAGAACAAAGAATGTTTATAAAAAAAAATGCATGGAAATATCATCAGTTTTGTGTGCACCGCATCAATCAAACACCGCATATTGCACTTACAAGTGTTATTATATAAACATGCACCATCACTTTACCAAAAAAGCCAATGTGGGTATGTGGGACCCGTATATGGGTGTCTAAGATTTTTCTTTAAAAACACATTGGGACCCACGTGGTTCCTACATGTAAATCCTATGTAAATCCTACATGACTAGTGTAAAATCAATTTTTAATAAAAATTTCTTTTGTATTTATAATTTAATATAAATCTTTATACTAAAAAGTTTATTTAAAGTCTTTGAGCTGGTCACCGGGGACCCATATAAGACCCACATGGAAGATGTACAAACCACGTGGTTCCCAATGGGACACCCCAGCAAAAGCAAAATTTTACAATGGTCCCTGATATATCCTATACATGGTACCCACGAGGTTCCACAAGGATCTCACATGTGCTTTTTTCAGTAGTGCTATAGCTTAGTTTGCAACATTAATGTTTCTAAATTAGTCACCATCACGTATCAATTTCATCCACATATTTTTATTGTGTTCTTTTATTTTAGAAAAATGTTGCACGAATTCTCATTCCCATCACGTATACATATCTCAAGTATTTCAATCATATATCAAGCAAACATTTATATACATTTCCCCTGCATGGTGTGTGATTCCCCTATTCATTTCTCAATTTTTCATATTTCAAATTACAATAAAGAATCTTCTTCTTATTCCGAACAAATTAAAATTTCTCTTCTTATGCATTTTTCAGCAAAAAAACCTTAAATATATATCAAAAAACCATAAATCCGCCAGCACTAATCTCATCTCGCTCTGTCCCACAGGAGCCGCAACAGTAGCGGCAAGCATTACCGTCACCGCGCCTCCCCCGACTGCAACACCGTGGCGAGCTTCGACAGCGGCTCGTCTGGCAGCCGCGGCGGTCTGAACCGCTACTACCGTCAGGCCTGGGAGAACCTCCACGAGTCAGCGACCGGCCACAAGATCTCCGCGTCCGCGGCCAATCACGCGGCCCTTCGCCGTAAGGAAACTTTGGACGAGCCTGGTTACAGGGACAACTACCGTAACGGCAGCAGTGGACTCAACGGTAGCGTGGAGAGAGACGGCTCGGAACTCGTCGTCAGCGACGTAGCCGCGTACGCGAGCAAGAGCAACGGCAGCAGCGGCGGCGACAAGAAGAGGCACCATCATCATCACCATCATCATCACTCGTCATCGTACCAGCCGACGCACAGATACTGAGAAGTTATATGTAGAAGAGATATATGAAGAAACGATAAAGCTGAGTGTATACGCGCGACAGTGCAGCGTATTTGGGATTGATTATTGATTATTATTATCTTATTATTTTATTATTATTATTGTTACCCGTCGAGGTAAATGTACATATTTAACGGTTTGTTCGTAAATTATAATCATTGGATTATTTTTTTTTTATATTCACACTTGGAAGTCTTACTGCGAAACACTTTATTTTATTACACGTGACTGTATAATAAAAGTAAGTGACGTAATTACGCGCCGATCGAAATTTTCTAATTATATATATCGCTAAAAATTCAGTCAGTTGTTGTATTTTGAGTATAGCCGCATCACATATCACACACGCTGTGCGTTATTATTTTTTGCTTGCTTGTTAAACCAATACGAACATAGTTGCCAGCTATATTATGTATGCATACGCATTATGTATGTACATTTTTCTCTTTCCCCTCCCACACGCGTGTAAATAATTTCAACTCCTGCGTAGGTTTTATGAAGATTCGAACTTCCGTTTTTTCTTCTTCTGCCTCTCTTATACCGATTACTACTCACGATTTATAGGAAGATTCGATCTTTATGCTCAATTATGTTTTTTTTCCCCCTTTGAGTTGATTTGTATACACTCGAGAGTTGAGTATGTTATTACACTTGTACGCTGGACGCAACTGGTCGATCGAAATGCCAAAAAGCACAGAGAGTTAATAATATATATAAATATTGAAAGCATAACGTGTACCTCCGCATACATATAGGTATGTGTATAAATAATATATATATATATCATAAATGTACACCGCAAAGTTATTTATGTAATAATATATATGTAAAACAATGCGTTCGCCAGGTTCGAATACTGTTATAAATGTGAAGATGTTTTAACGAAAAATGTTATACTGTAAGTGTTTAAACTGTACTTTTAAAAAACATGATTATTTCTTTCGATCGTCTTCAATATTTTTATATAAGAATATAGTATTGTACATGAATAGTTGTGGTTACTGTCATTAACACACTAATCACACGATTCGCGAACATAGAAACGAAATTCTTAAATTTAGGATGATTTGCCGATAGGGCGAGAAAACTATTCAATGAATGGATTCTTGTCTTTCGAATTGCTATACATACTCCATGTATATTTTTACAATCGTCCAACAATCTCATATTTCCTTAATACCGACACTGACAACGATTGCTACACAATATTTCCGTAAAATGTGACAAAATTTAAATTAGGATTAATTTTAAAATTTTTTAACTAAAAAACAAAAATATTTATTGGTACTTTATATTATGACGAAAAATATATGAGCATATTTTTCGAAAATGGGATTGAACTAATTTAATTTTTATACGAAACATGTACTTAATCACGATTGATTAACACTAATCAGAATTACATGATGATATTTTGTAAAAGCAAAACGTGTTTACATACAGACACTGTTATGGGTACCTTGGCCTCCCCTTTATAAGGAAGAACTTCAGTATTCATCCCATTGATAAATATTATGTGCACATGCGTCAAGAGGAGGCCGATGTGATCCATTACAGCCATGAAATTGCGTATAGTCTAAGTGAAAAAACAAATTCGACAAGCCTTTAAATTTAAATCTTGTAACGAGCGTCGCGTCACATACATACACAATCGATCTTGTCGTGTCATCAAATTCTTATAATGCGTTGATCACAATGATTTTTAGTGTGTCCCTAAACTTCATAATCAATAAAGTTTTTAGTTGGTTTGTAAAATGCTCTTCGAAGAAAAAAGTGTAAATGGTAGTGCCATTCTCGGCAGTTTTTTCTATGAATACTTGTAGTCGATGAGCGAATTCTTATTTGCTCCATATAAATATTGTACTTACTTTATGAGATGTAAGGTATAGGTAAACTGTATGTATAAATTAATTATAAATATTTAAAGAAATAAACCACTACAATAAAATAAAACCAATATTATTTATTATCGTATTTATCAATTCTAAATATATGTTATCTTTGCGGAAATTAATAAGTCGCTGTAAGAATAATCTTTCGATAAGGAGAATTAAAATTAAATATTTTCTGAATAATGGTTTAAATAAATAAAACTGTAATTTGTGAGTAAATTACCTTCCATACAATTTTTAACAGTTGAGACAAATCTGTCACAAGAAACAATCACAATGAATATCTGACAATTTTATTTTATACAATACTTTCACTAATACTTTATCAAAAATTAGCTATTACTTATAAAAAGGCATACAAATAGCGGTTAACCACTTCGAATATCAACGTACTGATAAGTACAATAAAATATGTCGATCATTTTAAGCAATCGAGATTTCTTTACAGTGGTTATCGAAATATTCGTATGCTATACGCTTGCATGTATTACGTAACCGTAGGTACTTAGTATTATATCATTCCTCTTGAAGCCACGTATCGATAATATGCTGTAACTTGTATTTTGCTTTGGTCACATTGGAGGACTCGTCTTTGCTTGGCGGGTAAATCAACGGGCAATGTCCTCCTCCTGCAACAAATATTTGCAAAATGTGTACACATATCTTACATACAACACCAAACTATTAATATACCGCTAAAAAGGGTACCTTCTACGTAAATAACAGGAGATTTGGGATTTTCCGAAACGGTGACGCCTGCCGCGTGCCAGGGATCGTTGCCACCATGAACGAAGACAATGTTCGACGTTGTCTCGGCGACGTCCAGCCCGCCGTATAAGAGATTAGTGCGCTCCACGCCGATTTCCAGCATTCGCCTGTACCTAGCCGACATTGCGAAATTTCACTTTTGCTTCGATTTATAAATAAATAAAAAATGAATGCAATAATGAACGATCCGTAACCTGGAACCGAAGACATCGTTGCAGAGCTGTTTGTACATGTCGACCGGTATGGCGTTGCTCGGTATGAAGAATGGCCTGTCCGTCGTGGTCTGGTACCAGCCGAACTCCGTGCACGTCTGGTATATCCAGCGTCGATCTGTGGATCACCACAAATACACGAACACAATCTCATTTTTATACACTTTGTTATTGTTACGTATATTGTTTTGAAAAATAATTGTGTGTGACTTTACCCCAAGCGTCATCGTTGTTCCATGCGATACTTTTGAGACTCTTTATGGTTTCGTTGTACTTCTCTAAGTGCATGCAGTCCCGCTTATTTTCTTCGAGCAAAAGTTTATTCACTTCGGCCAGCCTCTCAACTGCTCTGTTGCCGTAATAAGTAGTTTCCAAGACTGCACATGCTTTTTCTATCGTCAAGGTGTAACTGTCGTTATTGAACACCACTTCCGTGGCAATATCGAGGACACCCTCGTAGAAGTTGACTATGTCGTTGACGTGGGTGTTCTGCTCTTCAAAGTGCTCCCCGCAAACGCTGCGACAAATTTGAAAAATTAAATCTTAAACGAACACACACGAAAATTATATCAAATAAAAATATTATCTTCAAATATATTGTCACAATAACAATAAACACTCGTCAAAAGTATTCACCTGAAGAGTTTCTCCAATTTGCGATAATTCGACTTATCGGCGAGCATCAGATTGATTTCGTTAAAAGCCTCTTTCAGTGTATTGAAACAACTTAGCGAATGTTTCCTCAGAGCTTTCTCGACGACCAGGAAAAATTCTGAAACAAATATATTTTTCGCTCGAATAATTGCATATATGAAGAATCATCATAAATACCGACCTCTGAAGTCAACCTTTGCCACCAACGGGGCACTATTGGCCACGACGCCATGTACCAGATGAGGATACTTGGAGCGCATCCACACGACCAGTGAGCCGGCGTAGGAACTACCGAAGAGTATCCACTTGGTAGAGCGACTGTTTTTGTGGATTCTGTTCATACCCTTGATGAAGTAGGCCGTGTCCATCAGCGCTTGCTCGGCGCTCAGGTATGAGATATTGTCCATGTTCAGATCACTGTGGATTCAATATTTGAATTATGTTTGTTGTTTTTAAGTGATTATTATATCCCTGTTAAAAGAATCCAGGTGTAGGTGGAAAATCTTGCTGTATATTTTAGTCTCAATTGAATAAGGGCCGAGCCGAGTACAGATTTCCTACTCTTCACGTTATATGAATTTGTTTTCAAGTTTTTCAAAATGATCGAGCAGGCATCCACTGTTTTTTTAAGTTGACTTTCGCCGAAAACGGCCAAAAAGATTTTCTCTTTAAACTTCAGCCATCATATAACTCAGAAAAGTCTTACACAAAGTTTCAAAAAAGAAATTGAATCTAGGAAATTGAAGCTTTCAATCCCTTTTTTGGAAATTAAAAATGTTGATTCCTTTAAAAGTTATAAGAGTTTAAAGTTGAACGTCGAAAAGGCATAAAAATGCCCTCATAATCGGGGCTGCCGATTTCTGCGATTTGAGCATTTTTATGCCTTTTTGACGTTCAGCTTTAAACTCTTATAACTTTTAAAGGAATCAACATTTTTTAATTTTCAAAATGGGAATACAAGTTCTTTTCTTCTAGTTTCAATTTCTTTTTTGAAACTTTCGGTAAGACTTTTCTGGGCTAAATCTATGAAGTTTAAAGAGAAATGCTTTTTTGACATTTTCTTCAAAAATTTCAACTTTGGAAAAAAAAGGTGAGACAAAGACGTTTTTAATTATACACGATTTTTCTCGTATACTTAGTGATATGAGAAAGAAGAAAAATCGTGTGCAGAAGGTGCGCCATCAACAACAATTTTGGCCAGGTTTAAGACCGTCTAAAGTTAAAATGTGTTAATTAAAGTTAATTGTGAATTTTGTTCTCATAGAATTTTGATTGAATCTGGATGAAATCCAGCTAGAATAAAAATCTAAACAACAGGATTTTCCATCTGGATTTTCGTCAAAATGGGACGTGTGAGACTTACGGCGTGGGTCGACTCATGCCGTAATATCGATGCTCCAAGAAGAAAACTTTCGCGTGATATCGCTTCGCCAGATACATCTCCAGGCTGACATTGTCACCCAGCCACTCGGGGTGAGTGTCTTGCTCGCCGTTGACCATCAGGAATATTGGGCCGCCCTCTTTGTAATATTTGTCGTTCACAAAGTAACGCTACGAATTGAAAGGAATTTAGATTTACATCATTGTACTTTCATGCGACACTTTTTTAGATTTCTTTATTGTCTGAGAAATTCAATGAATGTATCCATGTTTATGAAGTTATACTATTATATTATAGTGATTTTCCGAATAGGAGATAAAAAGATACATGTCGTAAGGTAATTATTTCATAAACTTTATTTGGATCTGATCTAATAGTTTGCTAAATTAACTTTTAGTTATAACATTTTTAATTTTAAATTAAATTTGAAAAGATGGTTTTTCACAATA
>JAPYZO010001709.1:0-18735 GCA_030522905.1 Torymus flavipes
CTCTCTCTCTCTCCCTCTCTCTTCTCTCCATCTCAATAATTAAAGGACCGCGCGAATGATTAATAGGGGAGTGCGTGCATACAGAGCGGCGGTGTGGCGAGTAGACTTTTCTTGCGCGAGCGCGGATTAATGCGGTAGCGCGAGCAGGGAGGGAGATATCGCAAAGCAGGCGTCAAAATGGGAAATGGATGATTGCGGGGGTGGCGATTGGCGCTGATGAGCCGGTAATGTGGTATCGCTTTTCGGATTCGCAGTGTCCAGCCTTCTGATTTGGGATTCGAGAGTGTGAAAGTTTATAAAAGTACATCGAAGGGAATTAAAATGTTTGACACTTTTTTTTTATTGGAAGAGACCATAAAGCGTAGTGATTAACGTTATCATTTTGCGAATCAGTTTTGGATAAATTTTAAGGTACATTATAGCTTCGTGATTTCGCGGTCTCGAAAACATCATAAATCTCGGTGCGGCGAGCAGACCCAATATTACGAAACGATAAATTCCAGCATTCTCGATTCCTTATAATTGACCATTATTAATTTACCCTCAATGCCACGCTCACTTTTCCATAGTCATAACTTAAATCCGAACCGGAACCAAACGCCTGTGACCTTCGCTCAAACCCCTGCAAAAAATCCACGCTCACTGCTGCAATATACTATTTCTCAAAATTACCTTTCCATCGTCGAACTACTGACTAAACAAAAATCCAAAATTTAGAGCATTAATAAATATAACCATCACCAGCCACGCCACGAGGCAGTTAACAAAGTGTTTACGAGGAAATCGTACTCTTCCGCTAACGCGCGAACCGAACTCCATCCGTATAATATACACTCTCCAGCAGCGGCAGCGTCGTATTCGCTAGTCGCGGTCCGAAATACATAGAAATACAATGGGCCGACATTGTTTGAAAATACGCGCCGTAAATTTTCGCCTAGATGCGAAAGCTTGCGCGCGCGTCTACTCTCGTATTTTTGCGCGAACGCCGGCTGTGGCTGTGTGGCGGTGGCGGTCGTAGAGTATTTTTGGCGCCGATATAGGCTCTCCAAGGCGCATATTCAGTTTTCTCGAGCTGCCTCATGCTGCGCAGTAAGCGCGCTTCTATAGTTCGTAGAAAAATTTGTAGGACTTTTGGGTCTTGAGAGCTGCTAAAATAAGACACGCACGGGAATAAAATGTTATTTAAAGTGCGAGAGATTTTAACGGATATTTTTTGCGAGAAGAATTATGGCTTTGTTTTTGCAAGTCTCAATGCTGGCACTTGACTTTACGCTTTAATCATTATTTAATGCGCTTTTAAGCTGAAATTTCGTGCATATCAACAAATTATTGGCCACTCTGTGCTTCGCATACACAGCAATCAAAACTTATTCACATTTGAAAATTAATTTCGTTACATAGAGAGGTCGTAACTCTGAATCGAAAGAAATTCGCCTTTTTATCGATACTTTTATCTCAACTACTACTTAACAAATCTCTGCCTCTATGCTCAACACCGCCTAGACTTTCTGGTACAACTGTACGCGTGCTCGCTTATACGCGCAAGTGCACGTACAAGCACTCCCGCAGTCGCCGTCGTCGTCGCCGGTTTTTCTAGCGAGGGCAGTTTTTCTATTAAGCTTCATTTGTTTCTTTCATTGCGTAATGCGCGCGCACCGGACGCACCGCTCATTCTCATCCTACTACTGCTGCACTCTCTGCTGTTGCTGCTGCTGCTGCGCGCTTACTCGCTCGCTGCTCCCGTTAAAATTCTTAATCCGGACGCGCGCGACGTCTCGCGCGCTGCTGCTGCTGCTGCTGCAGCAACGAGGGCCCAAGGCCTTACAAGAGAGCGAGAGCGAGAAAGAATTTGCGCGAGCGCGGGGACCTGTTCCGCTCAAGGCCGAGCGTCGGCTGTACTCTCGAAACTCTCTTTTTTTCGCAGCCGTGATTCCGACGATTCTTTTCCTCCTTTATTATATTATCCTCGAAAAAAAAAATATTTTTTATTATATCGTAAAAGAATCCGCATTTTTAATGAGAAATTAGAAGTGTTTAAATTTTTCGCTTCCCATTCAAATTAGTATTAGGGTGCGCTACGACATCAGCGCGCCTTCCGGACCTTAGCACGGACAAAAACCACTCTACCGCCGCGAGTCGTTTCTTATTTCGCCGCCAGACGTCACCTCGGCACGGGCTGTCCTTGTAGCGCGCGCGCGGGTAAGCGACTCGGCGCGTGGAAGCGTGTACACGCCGAGGGGTTGAAACAAGAGCGAGAGAGCCGAAGAGGGTACTACACCCGTTCAGCGATCGATCGGCTCTTGCATAGGCGCGCGCGCGCATTCTTTCTGGCTTACTGATGCTTGTTCGAATTAATTGCCTTTGCGAGGAAAAGTAAAAGGTTTTTGATGATGGGAAATGTATTTTTTTAACAATAATAATTTGGTGGAGATAAAGGTGGCTTTCGCAGTTGTATGACTTTATCGCAGATTATTAAAAGTAGTAGGAATGGATGTGCGTAGATTCCTTTTATCTTTAAGATATATATATATATGAATAAATTAAATGTTTTACTTTACTCATAGCGTTTACGACCATAGTAATTAGTTAGCGTCTGATTATGAAGACAGTTACGCTGAATTTTACGACCAATTCGCAATCTTTATCAAAGAAAACATTCGAATTCCCCTCGAAATTTATTACACTTTTAAATACTAAAGAAAGTCTCAGGGTCCACCGTCCATCCGCCGTACTCCGTAAATTCATGCTACAATCGTAAAATTCTGGAAACACTAAACTCTCACAGCGTGCACGCCAACAATGTACCGCCACCACCACGTGGGCGGTTCAAAAACTTCCTCATAAACAGGCCTCACTCCCTTCCCATATCAATAACGCGGCATAATTTATTCCCGCGATTAAAGTTTCATCGCAACAAATTACGGGTATACGCGCGTTCGAATAAATTTGCGCGCGAGTGTGTGCGCGCAAGGTGCGCAAATTCGCGAAAGAGATCCACCCGCGCGCCAGGCCCCCAAGACAAATGTCTTCCTATACGCGGGGCCGTATCTGACCGCCGAATCTCGCACGCGTACACCCGCGCAGTCCAGCTGCCGATCAGCAATCGCTCGAGAAGTATGTGAAGGAGAAAGAAAGAAGGAGAGAGGGAGAGAGATGGAGATCGCGAGTTTATGTAGGCTATTTACGTGGATGGAGGGTGGGTTATGTAAGAATGGAAAAACGTGCGGTGGTAAGATGTGAGAAGCAGTTGGTTTCGAATGTTTTCGTGAATTCTGAATTCTAATTTAAAAATTATTAAGTTTAATATATTGATGAGTTTTTAGAGAATGTAATTCTTTTGATAATTTCATTTCTAATAAATAGGGTTTGACTGTATTTTCATAAATCTCCAATACTACTAACCTTATCAAAATTTATCTAAATTTTTATTGCAAATTATAATAGATCAGTTGTGAAAAAAGACCATTTTAGAACAAGACACGCGTATCTCAACGTACCCTGTAATAAATGACACAATTCGTGCTCCAAAATTGACACATCAGCACACCGCACTTTCCCATTTTCCTAGACAAACAAGTAGTCAAGCGAGTTTTCGATCGGCCATATCAGCCATTCCCAACCGTCTCTCATTTTCCACTCGCACTCACTTGCTCTCTCCTTAAAACATCCGTTTCCTCCTTTCTCCACCCGCACATGTGCATTGCGCCCACCCCTCTCGCACCTGTTTTTCGTCGGTTACTTATTTGTAATTTAAAGGAGCTCGATTACCCCCTTCTTTGCCTACATATATACGTACACGCGCTCATTGCGCGGGCGGAAGCGCATCTCCCTTCCGGGAAGGCCGGACACGGCCGTATGAGCGGTAGGGTCTTATACGCGCGCTTTGATTGATGGGGCGGTGGTCAGTGCGCCGGTTGATCGGACGATAATTCGTTCGTTGGGCGGGAAGGGCTCCGCAATTGTAAGGAAAAACGTTGGGATTACATGGTATGGTGTATGTGAGAAAGCCGTAATTGGTAATACGAAATGAGATCATCGCAAGTTCTGAATGTGATAGTATTTCATCATAAAGATGCCATTTTTTTTATAAATTTAACGCCAATCAGGTTTTTATTGAATTTTTAATTCCCGAACCAATGTAGAGAAACGGAATAGAACGAATTACTCAATATTTCAAAAATTCGACATGGAATAGCAGGCTTTTATTAACAACCGATAACATCCCATTCATTCATTGAACTTTTATAATTAGACTAACTGAAAATACTCCTTCACTTTTCTCCCGCTGCAATCAATCAATTTCCATTTAAAACATCAGCCCGCGCGGGCTCCATTCATCCATTCTCTCGCTCTCTCTCTCTCACTACTCGCGCGCATTTCGATAATTAAAAAAACAATCCTCATCGATTTTCGCCTAACTCTCACACGCGTCAGCCTTTAGCCCGTATTCGCTTGTGCTAAGTGAACTCCATTGAAAAAAATCAGCGCGACGCAGTCCCCTCCTCGAAACAAAGAAAGAAGTCCCGCACGTCGAGAAAGGGTTCTCGAAATTCGATTTAACGCGCGGCACGCGCTCGCGTGTGCACGCGCCCCCCTCTGTATTTTTCTTTCAGTGCAGCACTCGGACTAGAAAGAATAAGGGCGAGTGAGAGTAGAGGGCTGTGACTACGACTGCACACGCGCTCTATACTTTTTTTTCGCAGTCGAGTGCGCTCGCTGCCCATTGGCCGGATTTTTTTCCCCGGGTGCCACCCCCTCTCGACTCTCATACGACGACGCGTCCGTTACAGCGGAAAAGAAAGAAAAACAGCGCCTCGGCCTTCGCACGCAAGCGCGCACTTCTTTTATCTTTTCCTTCCTTTTTATCTCTCGGCTGGCTAGCTGCAGCGCGTCGAAGAAAAGAAGGCGGGGGCGTTTCTCCTCCCTTATACACTTTTTCCACGCGCGGCGGCGGGAAAAAAACGAGCGTAGGGGCGGGTGCGCGCTCGCAGGAAAAAAGTAGGCAGGCTCCACCCCCACTACCCCATACACACGTGGCGGACACGTGGAAAAAAAGCGGCAGAAGGAAAAAACTCAGCGCGCTTCTGTGTATCCACCAACCCCCTCGTGCGCGAAATTTAAAGGGAGAGCGCGAGTGGTGGTGGGGAGAGATATCGCCGGGGGTGGAGAACGAGCGCGAGAAAGAAGGTGGGGGGGATGCGACGGTGCTGGCGGGGGTGGCAGAGCGCGGACGTTAGGAGCAGCGTGGGGTGGGGGTAAGGCGAACGCACGAGACGCGACGGGGGTTGTCGGAGAGAAAGAGCGTGTGCGTGCGAGCGTTTGTATATAGAGACAGGAGGGGGTGCGTATAAGATGACCGGACGAAGGAAGAGCCCGAGCGAGTCGACCAAATGACCAGCGTTCCTTAAATTACGGTCGCGATGGTAGGTGCGCGCGATGCGGTGTGCCGGCGATCTTCTCTCGCAACCCTCGGCCCGCAGCCGAGTCTCTATATACGTATATATAGCCGGCTCTAGATAGCCGGTACGCGTGCGGACCCTCGATGCTAATTGTCATTGTACACGGCGATTGCGCGGCCGGTGTTCGCTGATGTTGCGCAAGGGATCCGGGATGAATGGGGGACTTCGGTTTCTTTTGTGTTACTTGAAAAGATAAATCTATGAAATTTTAAAGATAATAATTTTTCACCCTTTTCCGAGTAAATAAAAAAATGCTTCATTTTTTGTGGATAAACAAACGCGGAAACAATACTTGCCATTCTTTACAAACTTAGTCGAAACAATATTTTCTTTTAAAATCGAATGCATAATGAAGTGGCCCGACACACACGCAAGCCTTACGCCACTCAGAATGTTCGGAGCTCGCGCAGTGACGAATCATAGCCGGGCACTTTTTCTGCATCGACCATAGGGGAGAAAGAAATTGCACACGCACGGGGGCGAAAAAATAAAACACTATAACGTCCGTCTCTCTCACTCTCCCCCCGTTGCGTATGTCGTTCGAGCTCACGAGTTAGTCACGCATGTGTTGCTACACACGCGCGCGGAGGCCATTTTTAAAAGAAGGGCCCCCTCTTCTTTTTTAATAAAACTTCAGTGAACACCCCCTTACGTATGTATTACGTCGTTGTTGGCGGCGGCGGTGGTGCGTCGTCGCTGCACTTTTTTCCCCGCGGCTAGTCGTTCTTACCGATTCGTGCCGAGCAGAACGCTCGTATATACAGCCGCGCTACTGCTGTCGTGGTGGATATATAAAAGTTGTAACAGCCAGTTGAAGCTTTTTCTTTTAAAGTAAAGTTGTGGCAAAAGTGACAATAATTGATCTTTTTCGATCGACGGAATCGATCAGTATTGGAAAAGTAGTTACGGTACAGTGCAGTGGTGGTTTTGTAAGTGTAGACACTGTTTCCCTTACTTATATGTCAGTGAAGTCGAAAGAGAGTTATCCAAGTTCCATCTATACCCTAATCGCGTCCGCGGGTGAACTCGATCGCAACCAGAGTCCTCGTCCGTCTATGAGCCTCATGCCAGTAACCAGTTACCAGAGATAAGGATCATCCCTCATCCCGTGAAAAACCACCCCCCGTCCCTTGGCCAAGCCCGCTGACCACTGTCCACCGTCCAAGAAATCACCATCTCTCCCGAACGCAAACACACATACATATAGGCACACATACCCTACTAACATGCGTTCACCCTCTTACGAAAGCACCTCTCTACGGCGCACGAAAGAGCGAGGGGCGCACAGAGAGCGAAGGAGGCCTCGAGGGGAAAAGGCTCTCTCAGTCGCGGGGTGGCAAACGCGAGGGTAAAAGGAGAAGCGGAGAGCGAGCGCTCGCTCTTCTTACAGCCCTCCTTCCGCGCCGACGCACGCGGTCCCCACTTTTCCGCCTCCTTACCCCTTCGTGCGGCAGCGCGCGCAGCACCCTCTTTTCCTTTCCACCCCCACCGCGGGGATGCGCGCTAGAGAAAAGCGAGTAGCGACGACGACGACTATACGACTACGACGACGCCTGGAGGAGGCTGAGCGGCCGCGGCGGCGTCGACGGCGGCGTTGGTGGTGGGAACGAAGGAAAAGAGGGGTGGTGGCGAAAACTCCTGTCCGGCGGGCCGCCTTCAGTTTTTAGCAGCGCGCGCGCCTCGCGCGCCTCGCGCCGCGGACGACTCGTCGCGCGCTCGCTCTCCACACGTATAAACCCGTACGTATATATACACGCGGGCTCTCTCGTGCACCCCCCTCGGAGACGAAGGAAGGGGGGTGGTGGCTGCTGCTGCTGCTGCTGAGATATCGCGAGACCTTCGTCTTCTCCTCGAGGAGCGCGAGAGAGAGGGAGAGAGCAACCCCCTACGGTGGCGCGCGCCGCCGACGGCGTAAGACAGTGGTGGTGGCGAGGCGCGGTGAGGGAGAGAAAAGGAGAGGTAGAGCGGCGGCGGGTGGCGGCAGCGGCAGCGGCGGGTGGCGGACAGAAATTTCGCGACCGCGCATCACCTAAGACAACGCCCCTACCCGGCGCGCTGTTCTTTAAGGCAGCGCCGCCGCGGCGACGGCAGAAGGGGGTGGCTTTTAGTCAGACGCACGCGGTCTGAGACGCGCGCCGCCGCCGCCGCCGCCCGCCGCCACCGCCGACTGCCACCACCGCACACACCACCACTCGCCTCGCGCTCTCTCTCTCTCTCACTTACTCTCTCCTGCGCTCCTTCTCGCGCGCGCTCTCTTTCTCGCGGAGAAGGACTTAGAGCATTTCTCCCGCGGAGCGGCCGGAGTCAGTTCGCTTCCTTCGCCCGCTAAGGACTCGAACGTGTACACACACACACACATATATACACACCACCGTGCGCGCGCGTGTGTGTGTAAGAGAGAGCGCCCCCGCGGAGGAGAGAGAGAAGAGGGAAAAGGACTCACGCCTCTCTTTCTCTCCCTCTAACGTCGTCGTCGTCGCCGTCGTAGTCGTCGTCGTCGTCTTCGACCGCGAGTAGTCGTCGTCGTCTCGGTAGTAGCACAGTCGCGTCTTGGCGCTCGTACCCTTGAGCACGCACGCAGCACAAGGCAACCCTCCCCCGGTGTGTTTGCTCGTATATACGTTCGCTCGTTCGCCGCGTTATAACGTCAAGTCCTGCCGCGAATGTTAGATCGGAGCGCGCGCTTCGTGGATGCACCTTCGTCGCCGACAACGTCTTGGACTTTGGATTCGTTTCGAGATTTATCCTCGCCAATGTTGGACTACCGTGGCCGCTGATCCTCGTCGAGATTCCAGTAAGAGCTGGATACCAGTGACGACTTGTGTTGTTGTTGTCGTCGTTCTCGTTGGCTGACGACCGCTGCACACTTGGAATTTTTTTCGGTTTTGAGGAAGTCAACACTCGCGTGGGACTTGGAATATTCGTCGACGGTGCCACCAGTGAATTTCATCTTCGATGTCGTGGATCGCATCGCTGTCGGCATAGGAAAGGATTCCAAGTGACTTTCGTGTGATGACACTTGGAATATTTTCCCGAAAGTGGACACGATGGGATTTCGACTCGAGTGAAAAACTTAGTGAACTTTGGTGATGAGCCAAATACATTGCTGTGACATCGTACTTCGATACCATCCAGTGCCTCAACGTGCCCATACAGCACCGAAACATTTTCTGTTCAAGTGGGCATATACAACTGACTACGAAATCAGTGACCGACAAAGTGACTAAGTGCTACCTCAAACGAAAATCAGTCTTTGCATACTCAAAATTGAGAAAGATTCCAAGTGTGGTTCGCGACGTTCCCCAAAACGAGTTTTGTGAATCCAGGTCAAGGATGCGCCAGCAGCAACGACGCACCAAGTGAACAAGTGTCTTCCCTCTCCCGAATTTTTTTTCGCCCCCAAAGTGCCGCGAGTTCACTGCCGTCCTTGCTTCCGGTTCATCCGACAATATCCCGCGTCTTGGCGCGAATTCCCACTTTTGGTTAACCACCCCGCGATGAGACTCTCACTCTCGCTCGCTCTCTCTCACCCCCTCCCTACGACTCACATACAACACGACTGACACATGCCTGCCGCGTGAGAGGCACACTGCACGTCAACGGTAGAGAGTCAGTGCGCCGGCGAGGCCGCGTTGTCAGAATAACAGTCTTCGCGAATGTGCCGTGAAAATGACGAAAGTCAGCAATCGTACAATACATGCAAAGAGTAATGGCATTCGTGTCGGCATTATTTTCCGTACATTAGATTTTTTCAAAAAAATATTTTTTTCTTTATTTTCTAAACTTTATCGGCGATTTGATTCTAATATAACGTAAAGATACATAAACAGTTAACAGCACTTTTTTTAATTCACTGAATGTTTTTTTTCTAACAATAAAACAAAATTTACCTCTCGCGTAAATGAGTTTAAATTTGGAACGTTTTTTCTCAGCTGTTAAATCAATAACGCGATGCTCATAAGCAAACACGCGTACGCGGCAATTCACTTTTTTTCCAGGTCGTTCTTTCTAATTCCGCGTTATTGTGCGAGACGTGACAGCGGCCGTTTCTTGCTGCCTCGCGATCGCCTCTGCCTCTGCCACCGCCGCAAAACAACATCTCATTTCCTCCACGTGAGAGAGAAAGAGAGAGCGAGGAAGGGAGAGTGTCAGCGTTTTTTCCTCTCGCTGTCCCGCGCAACTTTTTTCATACTCTTCACACCCGCACGCCACTGCATGACGTGCGCGATGTCTTTCTTTCTCCGCCCGACGGCGAGAGCAGGAAATTGCCGCGAAATAAAAGCACGCCCGAGCGCTTCGTGACAGCGAAATGGAAAAAGTCGAAATGAACCCTTCGCGTACTGTTGTTGTTGTGGTTGGGCGGGAAAAATTTAACAATGAGGATGGGTCGGTGATTCATGTGGGGATGAAATATTTCGCGCGATGCTCAATGAGAGATAGCGCTCGATGGGCTCGCTATTTTTGTCGGTATGCGAAAAATTTCATGACGACCATTCGAGACGAGAGTAGCTCGAAATAGATTAGCAAAGCGTTAATATTTATCCAGACATAAGTGCAGACACCGAACACTAAGATCTCCATAACACATGACACTTTTACAGCATGATTTTATAATTTTATTTATTCCCTCGTTTTGTTTGTGTTAAGAATTATCGTTACTGACAATTACTTGAAATTTCATTTAATTAAAATTCTTTGCGATAAATAATACTCGTGCGTGTGTAGTACTCATTCATAAAAATATGTTTTGTTTCTCGTGTGATTACAGCTTCGAGCGGGAGACGCGTTACAGCGAGTTATTCCCGCGCAGGAGAGGAAGACTGGACGAAGCGGAAAAAGCAGAATAAGACAAGAAAGCAGAAGACGAGCACAAGAGCGGAAGAGAATAGGAAGAATAACGGGTAGAAGCGGGGTAGTAGCAAACCGAGTAGATCGGAGAAGCAGGAGTAGAAGTGAGAGTGAAGGAGAAATCGAGGTTGAGAAAGATCACGTAAGAGTTGAGAAGGACAAACGTGAAAGACCTCGAGGAAGTAAGAGGATAGAAAAAGTCAGAAGGAAAACGAGAAAGAGAGAGAAGAAGACGAGTGATAAGAAGGAATCGAGTGAAGATAATCGAGACCCCGCGCCGCATACATATATATTTCAGTGTGTTCAACAAACGAGTGTACCTAAGTGCAATATTAATTAAACGATAGTAAAAAAAGCTACTACCATCGACGATCGGTACGACGCGGTAATCGATAATTGATTAAAAGTAAAGAAACCTCTTCAAGATTAATACTAGAGTCGCATTTTTCACGAGACGGAGTTGTCGACGGACTTTGACGCGCCAACATAACCGGAGAAGGAGTGACAAACGCAAAGAAGAATCCGCAGCAAGTATCCACGACAAGGAGGATTTGCTCTCGTTCCGCTACCTCATACTCACCAAATAGACTTCGACTTGACGTTCGCAGCATCTCGCAACGGAAGGTGAAAGTCGCACCACAGACACATACACGCACACAATACATATAACGGGGCTTAAAAAAATTACTCAGGGCAACACGGAACGAGCAGTGTCTATCATCCGCATACGTCAACGGATCGAATCACCGCGAATTCTTCAGAGAGCGAATCACCAAATATATAACCAAGAAAAATAGAGAGGAGAACTCCTTCGTCATACGACCAAATAGCAAAGTCAAAGTGTCCGTAAACTCCATCTCGTTCACACCGTCCGGGCTGGGCAATCCTGAATTTAACCTGATCTTAAGTGTACGTATAGGTTTTAAGTAGATAGAAGAAAAAAAAACGGCTGTCCTCCGTCGAGTGCGAGGACATCCAATTGATAACGCGCGCGCATGATAATACTCACACACACAACAGACAATCTTTCCTACACACTACACGACGACCTACAGAATTTGTATATAATAAGGACAGACAAACACGAAGAAGAAGAAGAAGAGGAAGAAGAAGAAGAGGACGCAGATAATCAGGCGACATCAGAGGGAACCATTGTTATTCAAAATTTCGCATCACCAAGAATTTTAAGAGCCCGAACAATTGGTCATAGATAATCAGAGTTTTGATGAGCCAGAAAGTCTCGATCAGTCCAGCGAGCGAGACAGCAGCAGCCGCGGCGCCAGAAAGAAACTGACGCCGCTGGAGAAGACGTCGTAGGTCGACTCGCCCCTGTGCAGCCATCTGAAAAAGTCGACCACGACGCTGCCGGTAGAGCAAAGTGAGGCCGAGACGACCTCGCTAGAAGAAGACGAGTGACGGCGGCGAACGCGGAGGTGCGCCGGTCGTCGAGCTGCTTACCGAAGGGAGTGCCAAAAAGCGAGCAAGCTGCGCCGGAAGGGGGTAGCGCGGGCTTCTCGCGAAGGCCTCAAGATTTCGGACGCGACGGCGGCCCTGGACCTGCGCGCCCAGTCGCAAGCCCAATCGGAATTTGGTCTGGAGCCGCAGCCCCAGCAACAACACCACCATCAGCAGCCACAACAAAACTCGGAGCAGGCACAAAATCAAGGCGAGGTCCGCCCTCATCCGCCCTATCATCAGCATCTTCAGCAGCAGCAGCACCATCCCCAGCATCATCCGGGGAATCACCATCACTCTGGCGATTCGGGGGGTGGGATAGAAGGAGGAGGGGGCGGCGGCGGAGAAAGTGGTGGTTCTGGTGGTGGAGGTGGAGGAGGAGGAAACCTGGCGGGTGGCATCATCGCGGCCAGGTCCGCGAAGATCCACAACAACGAAGAGGACGAAGACATTACCGAGCGGGAGGACGAAGAGGAGGACGAGGAGCCGAGCTCCCCAGAGGCGGACCTTGCCCCGGAACCCGAGCCCATGGAGGTCCAGACGTCGGCGGTGTCCGCCGCGGCGGCCAATCTGCACGCTCTCCGGCAGCATGTCTTCAAGATGTCCGACTATTGGCAGCAGCCTCAGCGAGGGCCTCCTCAGCACTCGCCCGGGATGCAACACAGTCCGCTGCAAAGTGCGCAGCAGCAGCAACAGCAACAGAATCAGCACAATCAGCAACAGAACGCCATGCACAGTCCACTTAGTCAGCAGCAGCAACAGCAGCAGCAGGCTAACGCCGGCCAGGTGCAACACAACGCCAACGGCGGCCTCGGACAAAACACAGCATCACAGATGCAGCAGCAGCAGCAACAGCAGCAGCAACAACAACAGCAGCAGCAACAGCAGCAGCAACAGCACGCAATGGCAATGGGACAAGGTTCTCAGGGAACACAGCATCAGTCTTCCCCAGCGCCTACGACGCCATCGCCGCAAGCCGATCACCAGAATGCCATTGCCTCGAGCATGGCGCAAAGCTTGCACAACCTCGCCCAGGCTCAGGCGCAGCAGGTTCAACAGTCCATGTCGCAGGCATCGAGTCCCTCACTCGCCGTACAGGCTGTGCAGGCGGCTCAAGCACTAAATCAGAACCTGGGCCAGGCTCTGACGCAAGCCCTGCAACAAAACATGCAACAGAACCTCGGCCAGACGCTACAACACAATCTGGCCCAGAGCCTGACACCCAGCCTGTCGCCACAGCAGCAACAACAGCTGCTAAATCAGCCGCAGAACCTGAGCCAGGCGAGCCAGAATCTGCAGCAGAACATGCAGAATCAGGCGCAGAACCTTAGCCAGACGTTGCAACAGCAGGCGCAGAACCTCAGCCAGAGTCTCAGCCAGCAGACGATGCAGCAGCAGGCGCAAAATCTGACGCAAAATCTGGCACAACAAGCCCAAAACTTGACGCAGAATCTTCAGCAGCAGGCGCTGAACATGGCCAACTCCATCAGCCAGAACGGCGGCCTGGGTCCCATGGGTCAGGGACCAAACTCCCAGAATTCCATGCTCAGTCCTGGCGCTGGCAGCCAAGATTCGCATGACGCCTCGTTGACCGAGAAGCTGGTGAACGAGCTTCAGGTGAGTCTATGAAACTTTTCTATTTCTATCATTTCATATTTCTCCCCTCATAAAAACTTTGAGATCATGTGACTAACGGTATCTATCAGCGTAGTCGTTAAACGACTATAATAATTGTAAAAATTCTAATATTTCTTTGAAAGCATCTCATAGCCTCATCCGTATATATTTTATATAACAAGTATTACCAGGTTATAGAACAGCGCAGTTATATAGCCTATGAAGTTACCCGTATGCTTCCTTATCGGTGCTTTGAAATTTCAATCTAACTTCAAATAATGCTCAAGGAAAATCGAATAGTAAAATCATTCTCTCTTATAATGCTTTTAAATACGCCGAAAAAATAAAATAAATAAAACATATATTCCTACAAGTGAACGCGAAAAGACGTCCCTCCGTAAACCGCATATAAAACTGGAAAAGAACGTTCCTTTGACTCTACATTTAAAATCCGACGCTGCAACCAGCGCTCCGCTCTGCAAGAGATGCAAAGTATAACCGTGTTTTCGCGATGTCGCGCGCTCGCTCTCTCGCATGTATCTCGCGGAACGACGACTTACATACACACACGCGCTCGCTCGCCACCTTATGCACACGCACACGCGCGGCCGCAAATGCAGATACGTCTCTCTCTCTTTCTCTCTCTCCTCTCGGCGTCGGCGGCAGCGCCGGGGTTCTTGACCCGCGCAACACAGATAATGCGCTCTGCGCGCTCTCGCTTCGCGAGCGTGCATATGTATATGTATATATATACATACACGTCATCGTGCGCGCGGAGCAAGCCGGCCGGGAAGATGTTTTACCGAGAAAATATATATCGAACCGCGGCGCGGACGTTAAAGCCGTGTGCGTGTGTGTGTGAGTTTGGAGAGTGCAGTCACGGCGCGATCATCGTGATCCGAAAGCGATACTTTACGCGGAAAGCGCGTTTGAGAGATTTTTGGCGCGGGAACGCGGTTGGCTGATGATAGATGAGTAGGTTGTCTTTGTTTTGAAAATTAGTTAAAAGTTAGTTTGGTACAACATTCAGAAGTTTCTAGCGTAGGTGTAACGTCCTATAGGTCACATTTACTGTTTGCCATCATTTATGCATTTTTAGTATCATCATTTGAATATAATCACATCATTATGTTTGGAAACCCATGTGACATGTTTTCAGAATAAAACGGCTATTCTGGAAAGACAAACTCAATAACAATGCAATTTCACGATAGCAAAAAAACTTTGAAAATCATTCCGCAACAATCTTCTTTTTGTAACCACCATCTCCGCCTTGCGGAAATGACAAGCCAAATTATCGTCACTTTTCCAAAATAGCCGTGAAATCCGAAAGTCACATACCTCTCTCTATCTCTCTCTCTCTCTCCGATACTCACCCAAGACATACATACATTTACGCGGAGAGTGAGAGGGGGAGAGGGAGGAAGAGCAAGCGCGCGGAGGCGATCTAGAATCCGCTGGCGCGCGCGGAGTTCCAAACATAACTGATGGTCAAGATCAAAGGCGAAGATCCCGACTAATGCGAGTCTGTCTGTCTCTCTCTCTCCCTCCCTTCCTTCCTCTCTCTTCTCTCTATCTCTATCTCTATCTCACGCATCGTCGTCTTCGTCGCTGGGGCAGTCTCGAGCGGCCGGCATCGTGCAGAACGCCGTCCAGCAGGCGGCTAACGCTGCCGGGGCCGGTGGCCAGGGGGGCGGCGGGACCGCCGTTGTCGCAGCTAACGCCGCCGGAGCCGGTGGCGGCGGCGCCGGCGGCATGGCCAACATCAGCGATCGCACCCTCGAGGAATGCTGGTCCACGCTGCAGCGAGTGAGTTGAGAGTTCAAGCCCTTATGTAGAGAGACGCTCGTTGCCCTGGCATTATTCGATATATGATCATCAGCCCTCTCCCTCCATCACGCCATTGTATTATCCCTCTGTCTTACTGTGTCACATGCTCGTGCTTTGGAGCTTCTAGATGTTGGATGACACAATTTTTTTTCTGTTTCGCATTATCGTATACCTGCAACGATGGAATGATATTTTATTTTGTTTTTCATTTTTTGGGATAGTATTGAGGAAGATTTTTCGTGATTATTTAAATTTAACGTTATTCAATTATTGGAAAAAATTTAATTCTATACTTATTAAAATTATTCGCTGATTTAATATTATAAATAATTATCAAAAGTATTACGACTGATATCAGCATTCTCAATACTCTCCTCTTATCGATTTGTTTATTTTTCATCACCATTTTTTTCACTCTGTCGTTTTTTTTCGGTTTTCTGTTCATCCTTATCATTTTATTTGGTTTTTGCATCAATATTTATTCACCAGCTTATGCAATTCATCAATATCGATTTTCAGTTCTCCCACGTATTTTTTGTTTTCATTTTTGCATTGTTTATCAATTTTTCGTACTATACATACTTCCACGTTAATCTTAACGAGCCATTCATCGGCTTCCCATGCATGACGCCTTATATATATATGTGCTGTATATCGTTGTTTCAATGTGTATAATTATCAATGTCACATATATAATAATTACATATATATATTCTATATAAAAAATATATTATACCCAAACATATATGTTATGTATATATCCATCTATATATACACACCCACGAGTTACAAATGGTAACTCTCAAACAGCGTCAGATATAAGTATACTTTTGCGACACGCAGCAAGTGTCCCAAGCGCGAGCTTTTGCGGCATGCACTTGGGTGTTACACCACATCGAGGCCGCGGCGCGTACAATTATGATCGGCGATTACGCGCCGCCGGATGTTTTCCGGGTGCGGGCGCGCGCTTCCTGTGTCGCAACGAATTTCGCGACAGATTTTTTTTTTCTTGCGCAATATGTACGCAACGGCGCAGTGCGCGTACAATGTTTTGACTCGCTGTGCGCGCCATATGTGCAGCTATAGTTGCACGATATCAGCAGCTAATACACTGGATATGCAATGAGTAGATTTTTCGAAGGTCCTTCGAGAAACAGTATACAGAGGAACTTCTTTGGATTCTAAAGTTCCCCACGAGTATCATTAGCCGTGCGCGTAACTGATGCAACTTTAAAACTTGAATGCATGCGTGTTCTATGTATGGGAAATTAGGTGCTGCGAGGTTAAGAACGAATAACCGAGGCCTTGCCATTCTTTTCCCTGGTATAACTTCAAAAGTAAAGGAAATACTCCTACAACTATTGTAAAAGAACTTACGCGTCTTCGAGAAGGGCAGAAATAGAAAATCAATAAAAGCTATTTCTCACACACGTGTATTATGAGAACACACGTACGCGTGACACGTCTCTTTAATCGACCTCCTTTCGCTCTCTTCCTTAAACGGTGAGCGGGCGCTCTCTCGCGTCCGCGACTCAAATGCGAGAATAAGCGGGCGCAATTGCCGGGCCATTAAAAAAGAAGTTTATCAATTTGGCGCAGGGAAAAAGTTTCTCCTACTCTCGCCGTGCGCGCGCGCGGAAGCACTCCGCTAGCTAGGTAGCTCTCGGCAAAAGAAAGCGGAGCTAACGAACATTGAATTTCGTTTTATGAGTCTCTCTCTCTCTTAAGCTCTCGGGGGAAGGAAGAAGGCGACGGCGGAAAGCCAAGCTCGCGGGAAACTTTTAAATTCCCGGGCGAAGCAACAATTTGTTTCGCTAAGTAGCGCTCTCTTTTGTTTTTGCGGTTCCTTTTATTTTTCCGGCCACGGGATGGGGGCACGGGGAAGAAGCAACGAGCTTAATACCGATGCCAGGAGAGAGTCCGCGATATTGCGAGGGCTCGCGCGGGTCTTTTCCGCGAGTTTTTCCCTTCTTCGCTCCGCGCTTTCTCTCTCCGCGTACTTTTTGCGCGCGGCACAAGTTTTCTATTGATCAACAAATGCTTTTTATTGCAATGGCCGAGGTGCAGTTGTATACTTTGGTAAAAAGTAGCATTAAAAACTTTTCGTTTGTTTGTTTCGTAAGCGTAAGCATTAAGTAATGTAAAAGCTTTTTCCAACCCCTAAGAAAACTTTGTTTCCAACCATAATTCAATATACAAACGCTTCACTATTAACCGTAGATTGAGAAACAATGTCTCTTCCACTATCATTTCTGAAAACACATACATTTTTCGTTATAAATAAACCACCGCATGACAAAAAAAAACCCCATACGTGCAGAATTACATCACCGCGCACAGGCATTTTTACTATCGATTTCGTCGCCGTGGCGCGCGATTGGCCAGCGCTCAAGGGGGTTGTCTTGAAAACGTCGGCTTCGCGTACATGTACGTACGTACGTGCGGCTATCTTGAAAACCCGGCCGACCGGAAGGAGGGTGCGCACACACATACACATATACGTACTCAGTGTATAGCCTGCTCCTTTTTTTCTCCCTCCCGTACGCGGAAAAACTCACGCGAGCGTGAATCGGTCCCTCGAGCATAATACAGTATGAAATTGATGGAAGGGAGGCACGGGAGGTGGAGAGGAGTGATAAAAATATCGAAGGACCCGCTGGTAAGGGAAAGAGAAAAGCGAATGTTTTAATTAAATCTGCGGCCCGAGAGCAGCAGGAGAGTGAGAGAGAAAACTTTGCCATCACCGTAGCGAGAGAGCGTTTTTGCGATTTTCCGAAAGTTTTACGGGGAGAAGAGAGAGGGGACAAAGGAGCGGGAAAAAGAGGCAGAGGAAGGAGGCGCGGCGCGATGGGTCGGGCCGGTGTCCGCGAAATATTTTTGTGGCGCCGCGTGTAATTGCTTTCGCGGGATTTCGTCGTTTTTCGGATTTTTACTCTATCGTCGTTAAAGTTACGGAGTGAAAAGTATTTAAGTTTTCGTGCCATTTTTATATAGATGTAATTTCTATTTTTAGCACAAGCAAGAATATAAATTCATAAGCGTACTTACAGTACATGTGTATATTTTTAAACGCGTGAAAAAGGCATTCAGTCGCTGATTAAATTAAGTCGTTAAAAAGGGAAAAAACGGAAAAGTGCGGCGCCGGCATTGAATGCAAGTAACGTTACGAGTGAAACTTATCCGAGCGAAATTACATGCAACTTTTCCGCGAGTAAACTTTGACACGTTTAAAAAGGCATTTCTAACCGTGCGACATGCGCGACAGAAAAAAGCGCGGCTTTGAGGCTGAAAGGATGAAGATAAAAATTTCGACTTCTCTGTATGTCTGTGTATGTATGTGCGTATGAACCGCGTACGTACGTTTTTTTCCTCGTCGCGCGAACTTTTAATACCGCGAGGCGTTTTTCACGGTTTTATAAAGTGCTCGCGGTTGTAATATATACCGCTATGCACTTGCGTTTTAAGCTGCGGATATATTTTTATTAATTAAGTAGGAATTTTAATTTTTGCATAGCTCTGAAACGTA
>JAPYZO010001710.1:0-60097 GCA_030522905.1 Torymus flavipes
ATATATATCCAGCGCCAGCGTTGCTCCTGTATACGTAGGTGTATGTGCGTGCATGTCTATGTATTTACTTCTGTAAAGTTTGAGCTTGCGCCACTACCGCGACTGCACGCTACATCGATTACCAAAGCGCCTATATACCCGTTTTCTCTCTCACTCTCTTTCACTTGTGTACGTGTACAGTTGCAGCAGGCATCGACCCCGAGACCGTTCGAACTCCTCCCGCGTCTTGGTCCCTCAGCCTCCAGGCGATTTTTAACGCGCCTTCTTCCCGTGGACTGGACACTACGCTTTGCTCCAGCGGAGAAGAAGCTTCGAGAGCTCGGAACTCGGAACTCTTAAGCGTCGAGAGGCGCGCAATTTTTTGCAGGCTACGGAGACGCGCTTCTCTGCCGCTGCTGCTGTTTATAGAGGGTTGAAGGAGGAAGGTGGAAAGCTCCAAGAATGAGTAGTCGGCGCCGATAGCGGTAGTGGTATATACCCTCGGGTCGCCGAGTGATTTAGGACAAGCCTTGAGGGGGGTGGAGCGCTGAAAATTTTACGCGGACGTGGCGTGCTTTTCGAACTTTCGCGAAATTCGTAATTCCCTTCTGAGTAATGGATGTGGGTTGTGTACGTTTTTATAATCTAGAGAGAGAGAAAGTGTATGAAAAGCTCGTATACGAGATTTTTTTATCGCCTGATTTGAAAATTTATAGACTGCGCATTCCCCTAGAAAACATTAAAAAGTAGTTTTGCATTTGGAGTCACTCATGTCTACTTATACGTGGAAAAATAAAAAAAGTACTTATAAAAATCTGTTTCTTGAAAATATTATTAATAAATCAAGAATTAATAAGGTCGGGGAAAAACTTACATACTTGTTTGCCATTTAAGAGATCCCGCATTGTTCGCTCGCCCTTTAAGCGCAACCGACCTCACAACTTCACGATTTTCTGCTTTACGTTTTTCTCTTGGTTCGTTTGAAAGGAGAATATCGGTCACACGGCAAATGCGTGGAGCTAGACCTATAGTTCATTTCTCTCAGCATTTGATCCTGGAAAAAAATAAAATTAATCTTTTTCAATCATTTTCAAATATATAAAACTTTGTTTCATGCGGGCGCCGTGCCCAACGCGCTCGCAGCGATATTTCAATTCGCCAGAAAAATGAATTATACCGCCCCTTTTTTCCCCCAGCCAGGAATAAAGCAGCACCTCATATTCCCTATTGATCATAAAACATTATGACCTATTTTTATATCCACAAGTGGCGAGCGGCGCCCTTTGGCATAATCGTAAATATTTTACCGCGGTAAGAAAAAAGGAGCATTAAAAATTAATTCTCGATCTGAAAAAGTTTTTCAGCTTGTTTATAAAAATATCCATCAACTGAGTGTAAGGTACAGAGTAAATACAATTTTTAAATCAGAGTCAGAAAATGTTGCAGTATTGCACCAATCGTTTCGAAGAGTCAAAAGTGGAATCCTGAAAAATCCCAGGAAACAGATAATGAAACTACTTTTCCGATCGTGTAAGTGACTCTCAAGCCGGAAATTCGTCATATTATTGTCCACAGCTATTCTCCTGTATTCTACACTCCTTCGTTCGCGCTAGTGTCTTGATAAAAGCTTCTCGATGCAGTTGACGTCTTTATCACAGAAACGCGCGAGCGGCTCGCCTCACTCCGGGTACTCAAACCTAGCTCTACTCGCCCTCACATAACTTTTCACGCTTTAACGACGTCTCGCGCTCTCTTCTGGACGATGTCGATGCGCACCCGAGTAGCGGCATAGAGGCGCGATGCTGGCTCGTAGTCGTTACACAGATGCAGTGCGCGCGCCAAGAGAAACAGAAAAACAAGAATTTGTGAAAATAAAGAGCTTTTGTTGAGCTTTGGGTGAAAGAAAAAGAGAGAGGGAGTTAGACAGTACTTTAAAGGGTGTTTCGTGCTGTGCAAGCAGATTTTTTTCTACGATTTCATTTATTCAAAATAAAATTTTGCTGTGGATGAAAATTGATTATTTCTAGTTAGTGGATTTTCAAATTAAGCCAATTATGTGTGCTTATTTTCGAAGGGCTTATAATAATAGTTTTGCATTTTTGGTATATTACTTGATTCTAAAAATTTACCAATAAAATATTCATTTTGAAAGAGGATTAATTTTTTTTTTTTTGCTTAAAACTAAAAAAAGAACAGTTTTAGTCAGTAAGCGAGAGCAACGTTTTATTTTGCTTTTTATGAAACTTTTAATCTTTTTGGTTTTAAAAAACAACGTTGAAATCATTCCCAGTTGCCTTGACACACTTCAACTATTTTCGTTTCGTTCTTGAACCAAGTGCAAAATTGCCTGGATTTTTCATTTAACTGCAGAGCATCAAGTCGCGTACTCGACAGCAGCGTAGCTCATTCAAATTATGGTTCCGAGATTGCAACTACGACTTGAGTTACAGTTACAGAAGTTCAAAACCACACTTTACTTGTCGTGTAGCTTTGTGATACCTCCAAATGACTTTCATTTGTCCTCGGTCCATCAAAATTGTTTTAGGTAGCGTGGAACTTGATGCGGAATTTAAAACAGTTTCGATAAGGTTCCTGAGTAATAAGAACTAATAAATTCGTCGAGAAAAAGTTGAAGAACAAAAGTCGGTCATCAAATGAAAGTGTGATATTTGCAGAAGGAACAATGGTCTCTTCAATTATTCTATAAAAAATCGTTGAAGAAAAAAATCACTTCCATATTGATTCAAAAATAATATAATATAACTGTTAATTTTCCAAGTAGAACCATTTCTCATTTTAATCAAGCGAATTCCATTTTTTAACAAATTACTCTGAACGCGAAAGCACTATTCTTCGTGAAAGACTGTGCGGCCCTTTCACGGATTACAACACGCTGAACTCTGCTTCAATTTAATCTCACTCGAGTGGCTTATTAGCGAATTCTTTTGTACTATTAATTGAATTGTCGCGCGAAATCGACCAGGCGTGTTCGATATTTTTCGCCAAGAAAAATTTTGTCCCTTTCTTCTTCTTCTTCTTCTACTTCTTTTTCTTTTTGCCCTTTTACGTTTTTACTTCAGCGCAGTCGCGACGACTGCAATTGAAAAATCAAGTGCCGACCCGCCCTCGTTAATTCGCGTTTTAATTCGAATTACATCGACCGACTGGTACGCGAACAAAAAAGTCAAGAACGACCGTGGGTGCAATTTGTTAGGATTTGGCAAATCTTCATTCGCACGTGCTGTGGAATTCATTAAAGCGTCGTTACCCGAAGGCTTTGCACACAATTTATTACTCAAGGATATTATTTAAGCATTTTCGTAATTTCTCATACAAGAAAAAAAAGAAGGAGAGTCAGAGAGAGAGAGAGAGAGAGAGAGGGAGAGAGAGAGAGAGAGAGAGAGAGAGAGAGAGAGAGGGGAAGAGAGAGAGAGAAAGAAGAGACGGGGGTGAGAGAAAGGGAAGTCAGCCGCAGCTCTCGAGCAATTAGCTGCAAACCCGCAGGGTTAAAGGAGTCACGTGACGTTCGACTTTCTCGTGCATTGTTTCGCGTAGTGCGCAACCCTGACCAATTTTATGCATGCGCGCATATTTCTCGAGTGTGTGGTTTCTACTTTTCTCACTTACAAGAGAAAAAGAGAGAGAGCGAGGGAGGTACAGAGAAAGCTTTGAATATCGTATGAATAGATCTCTTCCAGCTATTTTTGCACGATATAATTTCCCTTCTCGGGAATGTGCATCAGAAAAATTAAGTCATTAAATTGTCTAAATTTATCATTGATATTATTAAATAATTCTATTATTTTTCTATAAATAGAATGTAATCTAGTATATCAAGGATCGGTATGCCGGTATTTTCAGAAAATAATTATTGGGAAATTTCTGGAATTCACTAGTATTTTTAATTTTAACAGGAATTTCCGATTATTTTCTCTCTCTCTCTCTCTCTTTCTCACTCATACACACACGCACACACCCACACACACAATTTTTGAATGCCCGAATGGTTTATGAAAATAAAATAGTCTACTCTACATCGAGTCTGCTCTTTAATGAAATATTTCAAAATAGAACGAATTTATTACGGAGATCACTGATTTAATGTTAGTCGGCGTTACAGAGAGACTTTTGATACCGGCGTGCCAGAAATAGCGCAGGTGAGTTGTCCGTATCTTGTCCGAATAAATCATACTCCATCTCTTATTTTTTCGCGTTTCTTTGAAATCTATAATGTAATGTATATAATGTCGTACGTTATCACGCAACCTGATGATAAGTAATTTAGTTTCTTCTTTCTCCTATCAAACTGACGTAACAAAAAAAGCCTGTACCTATAATCATCAGGAAAATATATTGCTAAATCAGTCGGTATATTTATACCGACAAAAGTAAAACTGCGTGAAATGAAGGCGCGCCCTACTCAGCCTTGAGAGGCCGGCGTTAAACTGAAGTTTGTCGCAGCGGCAATCATATTTCCGCAAAAAAGCACCACTAAGTGGTAGGCAGATAGGTAAAGAGAAAGCTCTCCTCGACGGTTATCCACTCCCGCGAAAGCGAACCTCAATCAGATTATCATACCACGGGAGTGGTGCGCCTCTGCCGCGACCTCTTCATTATAGGTATCACGCAGATTTCAATCGCGTCCGGCTTCTCGGAGCGTCGCTATGATTGCTCATCCTAACCCATCAACTACGTAATTAGCGCGCAGAATGTTTGGGAGCTCTCGTCTATGAAAATGTAAATGCACGAAAAAAATAGCAGGATATCGTCAGTGGTAGTTGGAGCGACGGGTTTGCCGAGTTAATTATCGCATGCGCGCGCGCGCATGTCCCTTTTGTTTTGGGGCCGCGCGCGAACGCGCATATCGTTGCGCAACATTAATTAAATGCGAGCGCGTACGGAGAGGGGGAGGGGAGCAATTTGCCGGCGTCCCCGCAAAATTAAAAGTATGCCGGAGGACCGGATGGAGCTTGACGAGCTTGAATTCATGCACTCGGTCGACATATTATAAAGCGGTACATCGTCAATTCAATCGCATGTAGTTCGCCGAGTGTTGGCTGACTGGGTCTGGAATGTTCGTCTCTGCGCTTTTTTTTACGATGAGAGACCTTATAACGGATGAATTCCAATGGACGAGATGTTAACAAAGTTTTTAAAATTTGACGAAAATGTTTTCAAAATGATTTTCAAACTTATCAATGTAAAAATATCAATAGAAGAGGATTATATTTTTCAATCATTTATAAAAGTATTTCTAAAAAAATTGAGTTATTAATGGTATCATTGACTAACACGGACGGTATATCGGATACGTTCCAAATTCACCCATCCATCAGAGCATCGGGTTCTCTGCTGAAAGATCGCTATTTAAATTTTTTTGGCGAGAGGTCAACGCGCTCACGCGTCCACGCTTATACCGAGTAGATATATGAAAAATTGGGGGGAAAAGCTTGGCAGAATATACTGTCGAATATAGCTTTGGAGATTATTTTTTGCAACTGCAATCCGCTCTCTGGCAAAATGGGTTATTACGATGTGCATTTGCACGACTTTTATAAATATTATGTCACGGTTTCCGCTGAAATTAGCCTGGCCATTTTAGCCCTAGAGAGATATAAATCAACGCTTTCACGCACAGACTGTCAAATGCAACGCCATTATTTTTTGCACATAGTACAATGTTCGAAGGGTGGCGAATGAAAAAAGGTCATCCGGTACAATATAGCATAAATATAGTATATTGTTATTTTTATCAACTGTAGTCATTTTTTTTTTTATTAAATTTTATAGCACTATAAGTGTCAATGCCCGCTTCGCGCGCCATATCGTAGGCCAATCAAATTTTGCATGTCCATTTCAAACTGACCAATCACAATCATTAGAGGTGCGAATTTCAAGTCCATCCCTTTTTTGTATAGGACTGTCTGACCTAAGCCCGCTGTCACGCCTATCCGTGACCTAAGTAGTACTTTAGTAAAACAGGACTACTTAGGGCACGGATAGGCATGACAGCGGGCTTAGGTAAATGTGCTATAAAATAGTATACGATACTTGTGACCTAAGTAGCACTCTACAAGGCGTGATTAGGGCCCTCGGTACGATCGAGTCCTAACTTCTCGCCGTGCAAAAAAAGTACTACTTAGGTCACTTGTATTGTAATGTACTATAGTGCTGTTATTCCAATCATTTAGCTTTCAAACGATTATTCTGCACCACCGCATTATCAGTTAAGCTGTGCAAACAGCAATCTTCAATAAGTCTGCTAAAGAGATACAAATTAGGTCAAACCAACTAATTTAGTCAACAGCCCCAAAATTCCATTCTCTACTCTCCTCTACTGCATTCTTCTGGAAATTTTTTCACGACTATACGTCGCCTATGGTTCTCTGCTAACAAAACCGTTTTGTCTGCCCGCCTCCAAGAAAGCGATATCCGCATTTCTTTCTTTCTCTTTCTTCCTCTCTCCCTCCCTCTTGCCCTTTCTCTCTCTATTCGCAACTCAAGAATTCCTCGATTTTTTGCTTTTTTCTCCTTTCTCCTTTACTCTCATTTCATCTCTTTTGTCTCTGGTTTTAACCAGGTTTCCACATTAAAAAATGCAGCGAATAAGGCACACGCCATTCATCAACCCTGCACCTTTGTAACTGCCACCGCATTCTATTGTAAGCGAGGCTCTCTTCCTCTCTTCCCCCCTCTCTCTCTCTCTCTCTTCCTCGCTCTCTATCTCGCTCTTGCCCATTTTCTCTTCCCTCGCTCTCTCTTACTCGGTGGCCCCGATGTTAGAAAGTAACTCGTAAAATTCGGTTTTAATAATTTTAACCCAACTTTCAAGAAAAAAGTCCAGGAGAACGTTGAACGACTTCCATTAGTTTAAAAATGAAATCGTATGGTTTATGTGCGTAATAACAAACGATTTTTTGTCTGGAGATTCATCTAACGAATTTGTCGTGGAAAATTTTTTTAGCCCTGTGGAAGCTTGTAAATTTCCATAATAAAAATGGAATTGTATTTAAACCGTGTCACAACATTTTCAAGTGTTGCAAAATTTTCTCGTCTATTGCATAACATAGAGAACGTGAAAAAAAATATTACACAGGTGTGCCTCCAAATTGTTTTTTTCTTTTTTTTTTTTAATTCTTTGAATCCACTAAGTGTGGATAATGTGTAGAGTTCCTCATAAAATCGTTTGATTATACTGAACATTTTTTCTGAACTGTTTATACTAGGAGGATATCTCAATAAAGTTATAACTCTCGATCTACGCTACGTGATCCAAGGAATTAAAGATCCCAAACTTCAAAGAAAGTTCGCTACGAAACAATTAGGATGGTCGACCGATCGTATGGCGTTCCAAGAAGTTAACGAAATTCTCGACTGTCAAACAAACCTTCGGTGGTGCACGGAGAGAGCGAGGCAGAGAGAGAGAGAGAGAGAGCGGGAGTGTAGGAAGGCTTCAAAGACATACCGCCTGCCAGGAGACAAAGACAGAGACAACTGAACCAAATGTCGATTCGATTCCAAAGTACTGCAGCCGTTCAGCGGTTGTCTCAAGGAATTGTTCAAATTAAATTGTTCTTCTTCTCTACAACTGCTCAATTTTGCTTCCGCTCGTGATTGAGAACACAGGAAAAGATTCACAGACGTAGGGGGAAATTTAACAATTTTACCGTCCCGAAAAGTGGGGTATTCCCGAAATTATACGATTGTCTGGCGCACTTGAACTTGTATTTTCAGCGTTCGATTCTAATCTAAAAACAATAAAAGACAATTTGCGAATCTAACAAAAATATCGATAACTCGGGCAAAAGCGGCTGCGACTCAAGTTGCTCCTGTCGGATTACCATAAAATGATGAAAAGTTGGCATTTCCGCGATGTACAAATAAATGGAGTACACATACACTAGCACGTGCGCGTACACGTGCACAATCAAGAGGAAGAGAGTAAGCACGTATAAATAGTTCCCGTATGACTAGGTACACATTCATTGCACTTTTTGTTCCTTTTACTTATTCCTCTTTATACTTCTTCGAGTATCAACTACTTTACGAACCCGCGTATCTCTGCGCGCTATAGAGTTATTGATTTCCCATAGATGCGTATCTTTTGTCCTCTTACTCTGCCGCTCCGCTTTGCAAAACACACAAACCACGAGCGCGCAGTCGTCGAGCTCTTACTGGTACTCGATTTACCGACGTTTTTCCCCACCTTCTTCGTTAATCCGACCGCATTTCTACACCGTAAAATCAGAACTTTATTAAATTCGACAACAAAAGGACGATCGCCGAAGGATAATGCAAACAAGCGCTCAAGGCTCGAGGAATTCCGTGATATACATTTTCCGTGATAAAGCGGCTCGTGATCAAGTGGCCGCGCGCAGCGATGGCAATTAATCGTTGGGAAACTTTTTATAAGCTCGCTTACCCGATGTATTACACGCCGAGTTAATCAAACAATGCACGCGCCTGCGGCTCGCCTGCATTTATACAGCGTCATAAATTTTGTCCTCCTCCTACTGCCCGGCTGCTGTGTGTGAGTATGTGTGTATCTGGGGTGCAGTACAGTATCGCTGCATCAGAGGGGGTGCAGCGTGTTCGTCAAATTACAATTAAGCCAGAGCAAATCAGTAATTAACAGAGACGCGTAACGCGGCTGTCTATGTACTCTTGTCGTTACATTGACGTATGTAGTTACAAATAGAGTACTGGTAAAATTCCAGGTGAGCTCAACCTTTTGAATTCTCTCATTAAAATTTCATATTTGCTATGATGGAGGTTGGTATTATAAAATGTTATATCAGTCAATGTGTACTTCACAAAAGGTACTTGTATAGATTCAGTAGAATGGTTCACGTGGCATTTGATTTTATAAGTATTAATTTTTATAGCCAGTTCGGATTTAAGAAGTGTTGCTCAACTATCGACGCCATTGACCGAGTAGAAACATTAGCCTTAGAGGTTATTAGTGGCAGCCGCCGTACTAAGCGCATGTGTGCCATTGTGTTTGATTAACACCAACTCAAACCCCTTCTTTTACGGACAGATTAATGCACCCAACCGTAATCTGAATCCTCTCCGTCATGTTTACTGATCCGCAGTAAAGTAGTCCTTAGTTGTACTTAGCTTCATCTTCCGTGCCCTCAGTTCCTGCGGTATAGCCATCAAGAATTACTTCGGGAGGGGGGAGGGGGGACAAGATTTCAGCCCACTTCAATCTGATGTGGTCGTCATCTCTATATTCGTCGTTAGTAGTTTTTTTGTTCTACTCACCCACTTTTTCTTCTTTCTTCCTTGCCCCGTCTGAGCTTTTTGAGAATGCCTGCTGCTTCAACATAGCTACATCATCCGAAGTCAAAATAGCTATCAGCAGAGTTCTTCTCATTCTTGTTAATATCGTGTATAGTCACAGAAGACATGCTCAGCATCCTCCTTTGAATTCAGACATACTAGACAGTCTGGACGATCTTCTAGTTTAAATTGGTGCAGGTAAGCCCGGAAGCATTCAGACCCGGTTAAAGGCTGCGTAAGGTAGTAACTGACTTCCCCATGTCTTCTCTTGGAATTCCATCATGTTTGCCACTCAGCCATGGTATGTTTCCACGCGGAATCCCAGATTTCCTTCTTAGTTCTGTCATTAAGCTGTCGCTTTGTTTCAAAGACATTCTTTCTCTCTATTGCTAAATGGTCAATTGGCGACATGCCTGACATAACGAACGCAGCTTCGCCCGATACCGCACGGTAAGTGGACACAACCCTTAGTGCACTTCGCTGGATAGGAATAAAAGGTCCTATCTCTTATAGCAGCATCCGATGATTACTCTTGTTATAAAGATTTTTGTTATAACGAATTTTATTTCAATAAATTTATTTATTCAACTTATACTGACGCGTATACAATCATGTGTGAAAAAATGTGTAAATTTTACTTTTGGTATACACCTTTGTATTTTGGATTTGCAATTTAATAATTACGATTTTTCTCCTTTAATATTTTTAAATATAATTTCATACATATACTTTTGAATAATGTATTATTGCAAAATCAAATTCTTATGCACGAAGAATCCAATTTTATATTAAAATATCTATCTTAAAAAAAGTGATGAGCGTAAAGTGAAGCCAAAATAAGACGTTTGTGATTAGTCAAGTCCGGTCAAAATAAACTTGTGATTGGTTGACACTGACGTGACGACGCGAGGCTGTTGTGCTTAGGAACTGAGCTGATTGGCTAAAACTAAACTGTGTATAAAACGACCTGTATTGTAGTCTTCTGTATATAAAATAATGTACCGTGCTTTACAACAGTGTCATATAAGTAATATAAATTCTTTTTCATTGTTGTCAAATCCTCTCTTTAAAAAAAGTGATGACCGTTGTAACCTCAGAATTTAATATTCTTAAATATTATTGCTGATGTTAATATTGTACGTAAATCGGAATGTAAGAAGTTAATTCGTTTTAATTAATAAATAACTGTTTATAATTATAAATTTCAATTTTAAACTTCTAGCAAGAAAAAAACGTATTCTGCTAAAGCACTTAGAAGCGGTTTTTACTTGTTTTTAAATTAATCTGATTTGGAATAAATATATGTATAAGGTTAATAATGATGAATTTATATAAACTCGAATTTCTAAAATCATATAGATATTTATAATTAATATGTATCTGAAATACACAAGTTCTACTTCAAGTACAGTATCAATGACTCAAAGCCCTTGTGAAAATTTTTCTTTTAAACATAGCTAATCAACAATCTACTGCCGTTGAATCGAAAAATCTAAGATATTCACAACGTTTTCTCATAAAAAAATAATCTCACGGGCTATAGGCTTCGTTGCGTAGCTATTTTCTCTACGCGCCTACTTGAGTTTACGATCCCGTGGCGGCAACGGGGCGAAAGGAATCCCGAATGAAATTCGCCTGCGGCGCATACCTAGCCTTCCGAGCACTTTCATCGCACGCAAACCTTATTTCTTAAGTCCTCCCCGCAGCCCCACCTCGTCATCTTCTCTCTCCCAGGCGACGCGCTGAATTCTCAAAACTGGGGGGGCTCCACATTAAGCAACGCCCGCGAATCTCGCGCGTCAGGATGCCAACGTAGCGGGGCTTAGAAGCGCGCGCTGAGTGGCGGGTAATATAGCTACCGAGTTTAATTTATATCTCGTTTGGTATTTCGACGAGAGCGGCAACGGGGCTTCAAAGGTCAACGATCTTGTCTGTAAAACGGATTTCTCGGAGGTACTTAGCGCTTGCTTTTACAATAGTCTATTTTTAATATTAACTATTCAAGTCAAAAAATAGTTAGTAGCTGAACAGGTTATACGTAGGTATAGAGAGAAAAGATTGTCTGTATTAAAAAAAAATTCGGTAGCTGGTATTTTCCAGAGTTGGCGATACATAAATATTAATTCCTAGTTAAATGGAAAAATCTGGGTTAAAGTGTTGAAAATTTTCTTATTCATTTTATTTTGAAAATTTTGCAAAGATATCTATTGAAATTCCTCTACGGACTTATGCAATGAATTTAAAAAAAAAATTATGAAGAAAAATTTCTATTTACATGCGATAAAGGCAGAAAAGGTCTGTATAATTCAAGGTTTTCATAACTGAATGTTATAAATGAGTGAGTTCTTCTCACGTAATGTTATTACTATTATATCTCTTTCCTTTCAGTAAATATTTATATTAGTGTTTTATATTAAAGACTCGCGAGTTTTTTTTTGTTTTCCCCCCCCCCCCCCCCCCTTCTCGTCGCACTCCAACTGCTACGGGTGCGAAGAAGCTAACGGGTTACGTTCGAATACAAGGTAAGGGAATGCGTTCGTAATCCGATGCATTCCACTTCCATCAGATTGACAGGCAACGCCGGCTCCGATATGTTTCACCCCATTTTGGTACCTAAAGTGAGAAAAATTAACCTTAATTAAAAGTACCTTTATATATTCGTACTGATAATAAGTAATTTTTTCCTTTTTACAGCTTAAATTCAGGCGTACCCTCTTAGACCTGTCATCAACAATTCAGAAAGTAGACCATAAGATGGGTAGCAGCGACTTCGTCAGCTGTCTCATCTCACTTGTTCATGCATTTTGTCGTACACCTTTTAAATAAGGTCGCACTAGTCGCCCTTAGGGCTTGATTTCCTTTAATCATGTGTACACCCTGGCAATCGTTCTCACAAGTGTATATAAGTGTATAATATGCTTTCCGTACCTGTTAAGTAATGTTTGTTTTATCTCTCTGGTTGCTCCTGTAGTGGCTTTTCCAATAATCTCATTTATGCCTAGTTCTTAACTGATAATGAATCACCGAAAACTGCTTGTTTGACAATAATCACCAGGATTCTTCGACTCAAATTATTGTAGGATAAAATAAATCACTGAAAATATTTCTTCCATTAAAAATCATTCGACGGATTTATTATTACTAATTAACTTCAATAACAACAATATTAATCGATCATCTCACTCATTAATAGGATTCCTCGAAAATTTTACAAATCAAATATCTTTACTGAATCGATTCCCTTTTGGAAACATTCATATATGAATTAATGTTTGTCGAGTATGTAACACTGTCTTATTTTAATCACCACTTAAAATGAAGAATTACTAATAAATGCTATCAAAATTAAATCTTATTATTTGTACTTATATCAATTTTGTTGAAATATTTTAATTATGAAATTAAGTAAACACGATATAAGCAGTATTGCGTCAAATATTTTCAAGAATAAAATTAGTAAGTATTTTTTTAATAAAATCACCGTCATATTATTATTTTTTTAATTTAATTATTATCATATAATTTATTTTAACTAGTAGTGTACGTGCTACGTGTGCTTCCATTCTTTCCTTGCTCATCACTTATTGAAAGAGAGTTAAAAACGTGCCTGCTATGTCTCATGACGTTTTTCGTTGCTATATGACAAATTATTTCATCACGTGATGATAATTAGCCAATCAGATCATCAGAAATGCGGCTTCACTTAGACACAAGAGGCCGCCAAATTCTCCACAAATAGGAACCTTCGGGGTGATCAATATATTTTTCCTCAGCGACTAAAACAATTACGAATAGCTCTGCGCGCGTGTATCTTTAAACCAGGCTCTTGAAAATCTCAACGCAAGGAATTCTCGAGACAAATATATAGCCCAAGCACGAAGCAGACGGGATTTCAAGTTTGTATATGTATACTACATCACATGCGTACATAGGTGCCTGTATTTATATACGAGCGCAGACTTTTAGCTTGTTAGAAAGAAGGATAAAATTTCAGTGTGCAGCGGGATAAATTGCAAGAAAATAACGGTAACAAGTATAAATCAGACAAAGTATGTCGCAAGGCAAATATATTTATATTGTGTGTATGTTATAAGTCATAATTTCGCACTAGTCGTCGCTGGTAACTGAGTTTTCTGTATCTCATTGCATACCTACTTTTAAGAAGTTAGTTGAAGGTAACATCGACTTTTTCAATTCTTTCGTGATAATAAAAAACGAATAGCGCAAGTAAATCCTTTTCTATATACGAGAAATTCAACAAAGGATAATTAAAAAGTGTAGGGCAAAGCTCTACGTAAAATACTTTTGAATGTGAAAAAAATTCGTGGTACAAAAAAGGCTATAGTTCTTACAGAATTTAAAAAAAAAATTTTAAATCCACACGTATTTTACGTTTTCATTTTTATCATTATGAAAACAGAAGTATATTCGCAAAGGTAAATTCTATTAAACAAATAAAAAAGCAGGATCCAGCAAAATGTATATGTGTCAAAATTGCCTTATCTTTTTATAAAAATATAAGAAATTTGAAAACGACGCCAACAACAAACATGGGTGTAATAACTCTTGTAGAACAGTTCGAATTTTCGCCTGGTGGAAATGGAGAAACTTTTAAAGTGTTACTAGAACGAAACATTTTCGTGTACAATCGGTTTCCATACAAATCCAAAAATTTAGGATTTTGTATAGATAGATGTCTACCAGAGATATAAAGCCAAAGTATGATTATTAGATCCATATGCAAAACATAACAAAGTCTTTATCATTAATAAATAACTTTAGCATTTTCGTCGCTCAGTTGACTTCCAGCAACATGCGTATTGCGCCAGCCCTGAATAATGCTTTGAGGCTCATGCGTGCGCAAGCTTTAAATTATTGCGAACTCTGCCGATCGCGCGGGGGTGTGTGCAGTGTTTTTAATCAAAAGACATGCCTCTGTCGGTCGGCAGAGGGAAGTGCGATTACCGCACCACACCGCACTTTTTTCCGCACGCGGCGACGATTATCGCGGTGTTCTTGGAATGCTGGAGCCGGGGCACGTAGGTGTAGATTAACTGCGGGAGTAAAGAACATTTCTTGAGGGGTTGAAGTCGGCCGGTCGTTGACACGGTTTATTTATTATCGTTTGGTTATTGCGTTCGTAATCTTTTGAAAAAGTACTTCATTGCAAATTGTAAATTAGGTTTCAATGTTGTTCTTTTCTTTTGAAAGAAAAAATTTCTTAAAGAACCCTTTGCAATAGGAATTATAAATAGCATATAACGCACCTAAGGAGTAAAAGTAAAGAATGTCCCAGATCGCATGTAAATTGTCAATCAAAATCATTTTTCTCACAAGTATCGAATACTATTTTTCAACAAAACGCGCATAAAGTTCTATTTTGACACTCCGTGCGTATAGTACTACTTTTTCGCTCGCTTAGGTTTTCAAGCATGCGCTGAAATAGCATAGAATGTATAATTCAAAATAGGGCTATCCTAATTCATCGTCACTTAGCATACATAATTTAATCTTTTTATTCAAAGCACCGACTAAATAACTAATGAAACTACCACATATTGGATATACATTGCGATTTTCATACCACGAAATTAATATTACCTCCTACGTTTATAATTACTTAATGTATAAGAATTAGAAAAAAAAATAGATTTTGCAAACCTGTATCGGATAAGGAAAAAATATAAATTGCAGCAGGAATATAGCAATATTTATAAGGTGGCATTGTAGCGCCTTTAGGAAAGTAGTAAAACGGGGTATCGAACTGCCCTTCATTCCACATGGTAAAATATTCAAAAGTTACCGTAAAAAGTAGATATGATTCTTTTAAACCATCGACAGTATTACATTCACATATTTTTTTTCAACACTTCCACGCGCCACTTCCGTGTAATTATTTTAAAACTCTATTTCTCCATAAAAGTGTATCGTGCCTCACTATCGTCATAACGTGGCAGGGATGGCTCAAAATTTTGCAATTCCTACTTTATGGAGACATAAAAATGACGCGCCGTTACGCGTCTCTTTAGCTTTATAGACGAACGAATTAAGAGATTAAAGGCAGGCTGCTCGTTACGACCGAGCCTCCAAGGAAAATTTCGATTAAATATCGATGAAATCTAAGCAAAAAGAATATGCTACGCTGTTCCCTTCGATACTCTCCTTACCATTAGAAGACTCGAAATCAATTGTTCTTAGCGCTGGCCACCTAGGTATACGAGGCGCGGCGCGAAAATAAAAGAAGCCTATATTATTTACATTAGGTAAAACGCGCGCGAGAAAAAAGACTACGAGAGGGGGTGGCGAACCAGCGCAAAGAAGAAGAAAACGAGTATAAGAGGGTGCAATAAGCGCAATATCGACGCTTTTACGAACGCACTTAAAATCCCCTCGAAACTCGTGCCTAGCACCCTCGAGTGGCTTTTACGAGCATAGTCGTTTCGACTGCTCCCCCCCCCCCCGCCTCTTTTTCTTTTGCGCACGCTAGGTACCCGTCGAGAAAAAGAAAAGCTCGTACGTTTGCAATATAATTCCCACGGACGTGCATCTATTTGCCGCTTGTTGAAAGTATAAGTCACGGCTCTGCGGTCGGCTCGCGAGCGACCGAACAGTTCCTTCGGATTCGGGACGTCAGCGGTTTTTAATCTCCGACCGGAATCTATTCATTTTGCGGACTGCCCCTGTTATACACGGCTGGCAGCGAATAGGTGCACGCGCATGCGCCTGTGGGGGGAGAAAAACTAAGAAGGAAGGAAGAAGAAGAAGAAATCTCGCAGGAAGAATGAGCGAAGCTTTTCTTTTACGCTCTCATTGCGGAATAAGAGACGTGCCAATTTTTTCCGTTACAAAGACCCCCCAGTCATTCTCTCTTTCCGCTTTATAAGACGCGATTTCATTTTGAGAGTCATAAAGGGTCCTTTTGTGGCCCGTTAAAATTACGATACTCTATAGTGGTCCTCGGCTCACCGTGTCCCGTTTTATTATTTCTGAAGATGAGAGAGGAGAGAGACCGAGGGTAGGATATAGCTGTATAGGTTAATTAGGTTGTTCTGTCACGGTGAAGATATTTTATTGCGATATCTCTCGCAACCGGAATTCGCCCTTCCTCATTTACATAAACTCGTCGCGCGCTTTATGTGCAACATTTTGTGCGCCGCTTACCTTCACGTTAAATTCTATTAATCGAACGACAATTACGTCGCGATCCTGATAACGAAAATACAGTGCCACGTAATATAATTCGCTCAGCGCGCATTACCAGTAATCTCGTTCTTGCGGTGCATCACAACGCCTGATAGACATCCAAGTGTGCGTGTATGTGTGTGCGGAAAGATAGATCGAACCGAGCGCGTATGTGAGAGACCTGTCTCCGAGTGATGAACGAGCGATTTATTCCTACAAAGTGCACGCGCGCGCTCGATTATCCGCGAAATTTGCGTTTCGGTGCGATATTTACAGTCTAGCAAAAAGAAGCTGTGGAATAAACGGACGGTGCTCTACTCTTTTCCTTGTCCACAGACGCGAGGATTCCATGAAATTTCGAAGGCCTTTTAAAATTCATTGCGGTCGAAAATCCGCCATTCGGCCTGACTCGCCCCCCCCCCCCCCCCCCCCCCCCCCCCCCCCCCCCCCCCCCCCCCCCCCCCCCCCCCCTCCCGTCGCTCTGCTCAGATATTCTGGCTATGTGGGGCAGAATAGCACAGTTCCGGATTGAAAGCCTTCAATACGACCTAGATTAAGTTTACATACGCGTAGAGCATCGTGCCGAGCTATATGTTTTAAGCCATTTCGAACTGACAAAAATGTAAATCCCGGAGAGAGAGGGAGAGAGAGAGAGAGAGAGAGAGAGAGGGAGAGAGAGGGAAAGAGAGAGAGAGAGATGTAACAGCTTTTTGTAATGATTAAGCTATGAGAATAAGATTATCTATCGTATCCAGATTTTTATGAGTAGAATATTTTAAATATTAAATATTATATAGTATTATAGGAGCTGTATAAATTCGTTAGTAATAATTAAATGATTGATAAATTATTCTCCGTTCATTCCTCTCAAAAATATAACGAGAATTCTGAATACTCATAGCATCATTATTATCAATATCTTTATTGTTTATTGATAAAATGATTATTAATTTTATGCATTTTCTATAACATATGTTATGAATTTTGTTGATATTTAATGTTCTGTTTTAAATGATATATATTTTAATATCAAACCATAAATGTATTTTGTTAATTTATGAAATATGCCTGCATAATACATATCGATCATTTAATTTTATCCTAACGTGTAATATTATTAAATTATCGTTAATGACAGAATATATAATTAATTAATTACGTAATAACATTTTCTGACATGCTAACATTTGGTCAGGTTATACAGACTTATTTAAATTTTTCAGTATTTACCAACCAGCATTTAAAATTTCAGTAGCCTGGATAGATTTACGAGACAATATCTAATAAAGGTGGAATTACTCAGTTCTGGTCAGTAACGGGCGATCGTAAAACTTAAACCTTTTCTCGTAAAACCCAGTTTCGAAAAAGCTTATCATATCGATTCTTTTCAAAATAGAATTTAACCTCGAATAATAATTCACTCTGATTTAGAATCACAGTTTCTCTCATCCAGACACTTCAAGTACCTATAAATTATGTAAAAATTGATTGTGTTATGTATTTTAGTCACATATCCCTGTTCAAATATAAACCGAACAACATTTTTTTTATTAAGAAAAAATATTTTAAATAGGCTCTACCCACGGAAAATATTTCCATATTGGCTCCTTGAGTTTTACGAAAAACGGATATTAAATTTGAGAAAGTTATAGGCGCGGTTTTATGTCCTATGAAAAATGGCGATCGCCTGCGTCACCGTCGCGACAAGCACAGAATCTTTTTAAAACCATAAGCAAATAAAAAATACGTAATATTCGTACGTAATATATATTCGTAGCTTTAAATATTTTGCTTATTTAGTGAAGAAACTCGTTCGACGTGATAACACGACCAGCCAATTGCTTCGTGAAAAGATCACTGTGGTAGTAAAATAGTTTGCTATGATGGTGATTTTTTTTCTACGAAAATACAACCAATTTTCATAGACTTTTCAATGAAGCCATAAGTTCTGCACAATTAATGAAATGAAGTTGAAAAAAAAATCGTAATTTTTTCGAATAACCTGGATCACCACTTTGCTTAGTAGTAGCGCATAAAGAAATGTAACACACGCCTTACTTTAACTTAACCTAACTAAACCCTTAACTATCTAGGAAAAAAATACATTACGATGGTAAGTACCACAGCTTATCACACAATGAATAAAAAATTCGCTTATTTTACTGTTTTTTTTTTATTTCAAAAGATTTTGTAGCAACCGCTAGCGAGCGTCTCTTTAGCCACTCTCCCACAAGAGTGCCACTGGGTTTTTTGCTCCATGCTTTCATCTTTTCTCAGTGATTCTTTCCACCAGTGATAGAATAAAGCGACGTCAGACAGTTATCACATATTCACATCGCCGTGCACACATGCCTTCTACCAAATGATCATATACTCACCCCCTCTCTCCTTCTCTCTATCCCTCTCTCTTTCTCTCTGTGTCTCTCTTTAACTCGCATACTCTCTTCGACTGAGTGAGCAGCTCGGAGTCCTTGGTGGTTCGCATCTGTAACAGTTTAAACAATATTAATAATAAATTAGATTATGACAAAGAGCGAGAAAGAGAGAGAAACAATTATGAGAAATTTCGATAGGAATCGGCAGAAGGGTTGCAGATTTTGCACTTCTTGCATCCTAAAGTTCAGAAGTGCTACCTGTTTTCGGAATTACCTACCTTGATTGCGATCAAGTCCGAAAGTCCAATGCGTTTTCGAACTTCATTACTGTTCACTGTTTAGTCCGGGTGTCCGAAGTGCTTCTGAACTTGTTGAGGACTTTAGTGTCTCAAGGAATGAAGTAAGTCTTCGCAACCCTGACCTGTAGTATTAGTTCCGAACCACCAGAGTCACAGTGAGATAGGCTCTTAATTAATAAATTAAATTTTTGGCAGAAAGATCATACAATAATTCGAAGAAGCTCTAAAGAAAATACACTAGTACGTGTTTGCTAACTTTGGTTTGAGGATGTAATCTGGTTCGTCGCGGCACTTTCAGACTAACTGAAGGTTTCTGCAATGCATTTGTTCGTAGATTTAAAAAAATGCCAGTATCAAGTAAAAAAAAATACGCACTATTTTGAAGCTATATATACAAAGCAACATATATAAATTATTTGAATTTAGGTAACGCCAGGTTCACTGGGATTTAAAAGTGAAGATGTAATCAATAGCATAGAAAACGTGTGGGTCCTATATGTTTTAGTTCTCCTTTCTGATACCTTTTTCGGTGCTCATTCACTAAATGTCGCGCGAATGCGTCTAATTGCAAATTCCTTTCGGGGATCATATAGGCTGCGGGGCAGAAACAATCTGAGCGAGAATAAATCATCAGCGGTGTGCGGTTGTACGCCGTTCAATTAGAGACCGTGAAAAGGCGACAGTTGAATGGCTCCAATGCAATGCGCCTTTGAACGTCATATTTTTCATCGATAGTCACCTTGTATTTCGTTTGAATAACAACTAAGCTTACTCGGGTAGCGCCGATTTATTTTATCCAGACTACCGATGAGAAAGCAAAATTAATTAGAATTTAATTACAAAAATTAATTCGTTCGTCCATCGCCTTTTATAAAGTAAAATTTGCGAACTCGTGCATCATGAGAGTAATCAAATTTGGCTCGCAGGGTAGGTTGAGTAAGCGATAATAATTGTTTAACATTTCCTCCTCTTGCGCGTGCACAATTTTCGCGGGTTCCTGCTCTCAATTTATTATCGGCGTACGCACGCGCGAAAAGACTGAACTTTGTCTTCTCGTCCCCGTGTACAAATTTGCAGCCCCGCGGTGATACTCTACCCGAAATTCGCCGAAGCACGTTTTTGGTGTACGGAGGATGGCAGACTGTAACTTTTGATGAATATCGAGGAGCGCCGTCGTTTTACGGCCTAACTGCGGTTTCTGTTTTCGCCGGATCGCGCAATATTTTAATAACAACGACCGTGATGCCATCGCTCTCTCGCAAGTTTTAACAACCTCTGAGCAACGCCCGTACACATGTTCGAGTGTCGTTAAAATTCGTTGTCGATGACTTTCGATGTCGTATGTGTACGTACGATTGGAACAAAAGATTTCATATTCTATTTTTGATAAATCATTGTGACATATGTTTTACTTCTTTAAAAACAACGAGCTCACGTACACATAGAATATTTTGTGCATGCCTGATTTATTTCATTTGACAGCTAACAGACATGTGTATAATTATACGAGCATACGTACAAATTTATCTAGCTGCTATTGACTTTGCAAATAAAGTATTATCGATATTATCCGTAATCGATGTAAATACGGTAGAATATACAAATAAAACATTGTATAATTATATTTATCTAACTTATTATTTCTTTATAATTTTGATAGAATCAATAATTTTATTTTATAATTTATGAGAAGAATTCTGAAGAAAAGTATTATCTGTCAGAATAAGTGATAAAGAATCGATCAACTTACTAGGAGAGGGCGATGGGTCCGGATCACGGATTTGGCTGAAACTTTGAGATAGATTTTTTGATGTAGAAATATAAAGAAAGCTGCAATATTAGACCGTAACGCTAAAAAAACTGAAGTTCTGGTCATTTTTAGATTTATTTTGAAACAAGTTTTAATAAAAGCCTTTTCTTAAAACGGTAACCATTTAACTTCGGAGAGTCTTAAATATCATTTCATAAGTAGAAAATAAAACTAGCCAAAATGAGCTTCCATTTGCTTTTTTAAGAATTACAAAATGTTGATTCCTTTCAAACTTATGAAAGTCCATAAATTCACTATTCGACTGCCTACTTATTTTGGTGCACTTTCAATGTCCAAATTGAATCTTTCAAAACTTTGGAAGGAATCATCATTTTTTATTTTTTAAAAAAGCAAATAAACGCTCATTTTGTCTAGTTTTTTTTTTATTTTTTATTTTTGAAATAATATTTAAGACTTCCCAGAGTTAAATGGTTACCGTTTTATAAAGAGGCTGTTTTCAAGTCTATTTTCAAAATAAAGCTAAAAATGTCCAGAACTTCAGTTTCTTTTAGCATCAGGGTCTAATATTGCAGCTCTCTTTATGTTTCTACATCCAGTAGTACTTTTTAAAATACTCGCGAGGATTCATAATCTAATAAAGATAGTTTTTACAATACCTCATAGTGGCAAATCGAGTTTGCCAATAAGCATTGAACGCGCGCGCTTTCCTTGTATCTAGTACAACAACACAGCACTTTTTTATGCAGTCGCAAGCAACGACTGATTTTAATTCACTTTTCATTGAAATGATGTATAGAGTGCACAGTTCATGGACACGAAAGTGCGAGGAAGCGAAATCTAGGTCTTTAAACTTGATTAAGAGCTTTTATAGGACAGTGACGAGGAGATTTAAAACGTTGCGCAATTTAGTTGGTGTCCCCTGCTCGAGTAAAGAGGAGCAATAGGGTTCATCGCGAGATTTAAAATTCGCCATTTATTACTCCCCCAGAGCCTAAGCTCAGTCGTGTGCCACTCACTCACTTGGCCCTGCCCGACTATACGTTTATTCGTCGTCGCATAAATAGCCGGAGATATAATTAATAATCTCTAGGGAAACGGGCGGGCATTGATAAGACTTGGCAGGGAAAGTCGAAAAGTTTATGAACGTACAGAAAAGTTGTAAATAATACGGGGATTTGGATATTGAGGATAATTACCGAGATAATGATAGTGGTGAATATAGCGAAAATGTTGAGCTGCGCAATCAGATTGGCATATCTAATTAGATCGGGACGTGTGTAACGATTTTCTTTGGTATCAGCGTATTTTACGGAAACCTAAGGTAAATGCGCGATAAATTTAATCTGTAATCTGATTTAATTATAGAGTTTAAGTACTCCGTCAAGTTAACTGCAGGTGAATTTAGTCGGACCTGCGTTGATGTGTGAAAAGCTTATTTACTTTGTGAACACTTTATTATTATTAACGTAGCATCATTAATAGTGCTGTTTATATTCGACGTAAAACAGTTTCTATTTAGATAACATTTTCTTATACTTTCCTTTATCATTTATTAACTTAATAAAGTGTAAAAAATTACCCTTTTAGAAAACCTTCTTATAGCTTCCACGAAAATGCTATTAACTACATCGTGTTATTTTACTTTTTTTTACGTAATTTTACTCGGAGAGGTCATTGAATTTGTTTGAAAAACGTTTTAGTATCTTTTCCTTACATTTAAAATTATTTGTAAAAATCTGTTAAATTTAACTTTGAAAAAATTTCGGTACGTTTTCTAAAATATTAAAGTATACATAATGTCACTAACAGTACTTAATTTAGATTCACCTAAAAATGTCGACTTACTAAAATTTAAAACTGATTTGGAAATAGTAAGCCAACTTTAAAGTATCAAATAAAATGGGCAGAAACTGTATATCTCGAAAAGAAGTCGAGGATAGATGATGAAATAAAGTGCAGCTTTTAAAGCCAATATTTCTCGAATGTTTTATTACGATTAGTTATCAAAAGCCCATTAGGTATCATATAAAATATTTTCAACGTTCACTAACTATTTTCGTAATAATAATCGAAATCTCGACCCGATTCTCATATTCCCCAGTCAAGGTCAGATCGATAAATCTCTATTTCTACACCGTTGTTGCATGCATCCCCACATGCTCCTCCACCTCTATGTATCTCTCTCTCCCTCTCTCTATCTCTTCTTGACGACACGGGGCGATCGCGCGCCGAGATATTAAGGAAACTTTGGCTGCGCTCCTCTCCGGCTTAATATCCCATCTAAATGCTGATTCTTCGGGCGAAGCTTCATTATTTCTCGTAATTCCTCGACGCTTAAACTGCATTTAAACTCCTCGCGCGAGGTTCATACATATACAGCCGGTGCGTCCGCAGTCTCGGCGAAAAATTACAGAACTGTGGCGGGAGAAGGAGATCTTGTCACTCCGCGCGCGCGAGCGCTCAACGATCGAGCTCACGTAAAGCCGTTGGAGAAAAATCTCGCGCAGGGGTGAGCGCAATTAAGTGAGCAACATTGAAGAGTGGAAATTGTATAGTTCCTTCCTATATATATACGTTATCTGACGGTGTTGCGAATAGTAAGTATCGATTGATTTGCTTTTTTATGGAGGATTGGGTATAATGGTATGCGAAAGTGCAATGAGACTTACTTACTTACAGTTATACGTATAATAAATAATAAATGTTCAAATCAAAATATCCAAAGTCTACAAAATCCTCTATAATTTTTTGTAATTATTGCCTTCGTAAAGTTTAAACCGGTATTTAAAAACCCATGCAGTGAACATCTGGTGTACGCTAATTCTCTGAATCCAAGATTTTTCCAGGGCACACAATATTTAAAAAATCTCCCCGCCGTAAAGAACGCATCGTAATGCATAAATCCTACGGAAAATCCCTCTTCCTCTCTCAAAAGATAAAAATCCTTTTCCAGCCGAAAAAGTACGCACCATCGAATCCGTAGATTCCGAGCGTAAAGCAGCCCCCGACAGATCGACCCTATCCTGCTGTACATCCCCCGGCTGCACGCTACATAATATACACGTATGACGCTCCTCGCTCTCTATATACTTGCCTTCACCTCTCCCAAGCCGTATCGATTTTTCACGCGCAGGTAAATTCCTTCTCGCGGCCCGATCTCTTTCTCTCTCTGGATATTTCATGGCGAAGCCGCTAGTGCTCGATTTTCGCGAGATCCAGTGAGGACGGAGGAAATGAAGAAGACGAAAAAGAGAATAGTCGCGGTATATAGTGGCGATGAAGCGCCACTCCATTATCGTCTCGCGCCCGCGCTCACGCCTGCCGCCGCATAATATTATATCGTAGTGTGCGGCTGCGCGCACTCGAAGATTAACATTGCGCGTGCCGGTGGAAAAATGCCGCGAAGTGAGAAAAGAGAGGAACGCTTGGAAATACCAGAGTGTGTGCAGTGGTAGAAATTTTATTTATTTCAAACTTAGTGCCGTGAATGTTGCTTATAAAGGTATTGGATAACAATTTTTTTCTGTAATCATTTTTCGAGGCCGTGATTATTAGACAGAAGAAATTGTTTTTCAGATATAGAGGTGGTAAATGAGATTAAAGCAACAATGTAACTATGTTGTATTCTTATTCATTTTTGTGTAATTGTCAGACGTTTAAAATCAACTTTTATATGAGTTATCATCGTCAACAACATGGATCTTCAAAAGTATTTCAGAACTCATCTTTAAGGTTCCTAATAAAATCATCAGCTTAAATAGTTTTCCAACTACTCCAGATCTCAAAACATACAAACAAGTCCTTACAGACCTGCAGGCGCACACGCGCACTCACACCATCTCATCAGCCTCTCCCTGTAGCATTAAACCGGCAACGCCGCGCCACGTGGCTCGGCTATTCTCGACCTCAGCTATGCGCAGCTGCGCTCCGAGTGCCTGCCTCTCTTTCTCTCTCGCCCTCTAGTGCTCGCGCGCGTGCTATTCTTCATGATAATGAAATTTCGATCGCGCGCCCGTCGACCATCCGTCGGCTCCTCTCGCATTGCGGCGGCTTCGCACCTCCGGCCCCCTAAAATATTCAGAAGAATATGAAGCATCGAGCCCTCGATTAAAGCGCCTCTGCAGCGGCCTCCCCCACTCATCGGCAATTGAACACGGGTCGGGGGAATGCAGGACGCGGTCCGACGTTCTTCCACGTCCACGGTATTACCTTCTCGATGTCGTTCCATGGAAATTTATCTAAGTGCGCAGAAGTAGGGCTGTACAAAAATTATGAGTACTAAACGGGAGAGGATTTGTTGGAAGGAAAAATGTGCATTTCCCAGTCATGAGAATTGATTCGATTAATGATTACACAATGCGGCAATAAATTTCATTTGTAAAGGGTAGAAGAAAATAGTAAAATTTCATTAATACTTAAGAGAGAGTTCACAACTTTCGAGAATTAACCTCATGAATTTAATGAAACTTCGTTGAAAGCTAGCTTAGGATAGTTTAATAGTTGAGTTAGAATCGCATGGTGCCACATTCGCTGTGAAGCAGGATATTAATGTTTTTAATTTCCATTACTCAACACGGTACTCATGGGGAATCCAGCGTATTCGATCTTTGATTGATGATGTTTCGTTAATTCTGACCTCAAAATATAAGTAAAAGTTTTAAGATAATAGAATAATCTTTAAAGAGTATTTCTCACCTTTCAAAATATGTATTTATTGTCTGTGGAAATAGTGCACAAATTGATGAATTATATACGACAGGTACAATATTAATCTCAAAAAATGAGCCCAATTGTAATTTTGTTGTCCTGGTTAAGTAGGGATTGAATAACGCATCGTTCTAGATTTGAATTTTACGGTTACTGGAATTGCAAGCAATTGTCCGGTGAGCGTAATTAACGTGAACGCTTTTACAAGCAATTCTAAATTCGACCTCTGCAAAATGACTTACAATATTGAAGCTCACGGTTACTCAAATAAACGTAATAAAAAGTTAATTATCGCATTATACTCACTTATTTAGCGTACGCATTCATAAATTCGTTAGGTAGCGGCAGCGCGGTGGCAAGAAGCGTTGCGCTTAAATGCAAAAAATATACCGTGTACGCCAGTGAACCATTAAAAAGCGCTACTGCGCCAACGCGTATTTTCCGACGTTAACATTAGTACTGTTTCAGGCTAAAAGAAACACGGCCCCGAAGCTCGCGCGCAGTGATATTACGAATTAGCACTTGTAATATAGCGCCATAGAATATCAGCGAGAAGCGCACGGAAATCCAGGCTCGAAGCGGCCGCGCAATAACACATATAGTCACACATATACACGTATATAAAGTGGTAGAGCTGCGCGTATTCCCGGCCATTGATGGCGGTAATACCCTGGTAATCCGAAAAACCCCGGCGACTTTTCTCCCGGTTAGAAGGATGTGCCAGTGGAACAAGTTGCCGTTTACGAGGATATACGATATCGATTAAGCTTCCTGAAAAGAGGAAAAGAGATAGAGGGAGAGAGGGAGAGAGACGTAGATAGAGGGAGGAAGGATAATAGTATTATACGGCTACTCCGCAATGTCATTTTCGAATTATCGTAACTGGCCGCCGCTGCCGCTTTCCCTTCGTGTATCAGAACCGCATTAGCGATAAAATCACCTGTGTGTATGTGTGTGTGTGTGTGTGTGTATGTGTGCGTGTGTGTATGTGTGTGTGTGTGTGTGTGTGTGTGTGTGTGTGTGTGTGTGGCAGCAAATTGGTATAATATTCTACCTGGAAAACGCGCAGTAATTATAGAGCAGTTATCCGCTGAATTGTTTGACTGTTCGCTGGTTTTATTCACGCTACACGGTATACGATGACGTACGTTTTTTCGAATTGATAAAGTATTGCTAATTGCATAAAGTCGAGAAGTGCGTCAACGACATTATCCAACTTCGAAGATATTTTAATTTTATAAATATTATATTATATGCGTTGCCTTTGGCTTAACTTCCCTTTGTGCGTGACTTCATACAAAAACCTGCACAATTTATTTAGCTGCTACCAGTTCGGTTTTAATTTGAATTTTTATTGAAAAAAGCCTCCATGTTGTAAATTACTTTATTTTTCTGATAGATGAGTGATTAGGATCGATGAGGATGGAGCGAAGAATGCACAAGTGTTCGAATGCATAATATAGATAATGGGCCATTCTATTTGAAACTTGTGATATTATTTTAAAAATTGTAAATACTTATTGAAACCGCAATTCGGGTACAAGTAACTAATGCAAAACGAAATTATTGTGATTAAATTATTTCAAAATAGACAATAGCATTCATTCCTTTAGACAGTTTCATTGGATCTTCAATTGAAACAGCATAATCTGAGAAATATAAGCCTTCAATACAGTCCATTATTAAACCTTGATGCCTAGTAGAAAATTGATCTTTCTAGGCAGCTACAGCGTAATTCATAATTTTTGTTATTTTTATCAGAGGATGCACTAGCACTGTTCATATTGATACTTGTAGACTCTAGATTAGGATTAACTAAAATAATCAATTAAAAAATCGGCTAGTTGTGCAATGACTTTCTTTTACGAATAATCTAAAAAATATGCAATTACTTACACGTATCGGTTTTCACATTGCACAAAAATCATTGAAAAAAGAATTGTAGATGACCCTAGATATATATTCTCGGATAAGTCAACTATTTTCGTTGGCACCCAACAGTCTCCTCCTCAGTCCACTCTCACAAAAGCTAGCTGCAGAACGCTCGCACAAAAACGTCGTGGAGTCGTTGTCGTCGTCGTCACCGTCGTCTTTCTCACCAAAACCTCGCTTGAAGAAGATCACGCGAAACTTTACACTTTTTGCCAAACTCCGCCTCGTCTCACATCGACATTTAACGGCGCGTTTTTCCCATACGAGCCCGTCGCTATAAATCGTCAAGTATCTCACACTCGCAAAGTTCGACGATTCCTGAAAAGCCGCCTCGCGGATAACGTTCTGCGCGGATGAGAGAAAGAGAGAGAGAGTGTGTGTGTGTGTGTGGGACAGAGGAAGCATTGTGCGTCCGGTATGACGGTCACTGGGAGAGTTAATGATGCCCGTAGATCAGGGATTATTGCGCCGGCCGGCGTCTTCGTATAACCGTCCTTTGTGCGGAGAGAGGAAGAGGCGGCCCGGGTGGTTCTATCCGACTGTCTGTACTTGCCTCTTATTACAGCCGCGACGCGCGCGCGCGCTATTCGAACGGAAATATGACCCTAGATTAAGCCATTCGGCGAAATGGCTGGATTTCTTGCCCGAAGGGGAAGGAGAAGGGAGCAGTAAAGGGGCATACTTCTACGCCGAATTATTTTATTTGTCATACAAGATTAAGTGTGGCTAGTCGAAAGTTTAGTGACGAGTTATGAATAAGTATAATGTAATTGTTGACTTTGTTTGAGTAAAAGATTTGATCAGATAATTTCAACTAAATATGAATTTTCTAGTTGAAATTGAATCACTACGTGCGCTAAAAAGTTTTAAAAAATTGAAATGTCAGAAAATATTACTGATTAGAATTAGACTTATTATTCCTCGTAGTATTTTCATCTATCTTCTATACGAAAGAGTATGCTGTAACAACTATTTTTTTCAAAATATTCGTGCACAATCACGCTCAGTGTTCAGCCACATATCAATTACGCCTATACTTATGGAACACTATTATTGCCCGAGGTGAGAAAGATAACCTCGAGCTTGGGAGAGAGAAGTGCTCGTTCTCTTTCCGTTTGGGACCGACGACTTGACCACAGCATCATATACCAGCACCACCACCACGACCTTAAATTACCTCAACGGTTCTACACTGATAATGGACAAGATAAAGTACGAATTTTCGTACCACGTTATCGATGAGACTTCGATTTCATCTAGAGGGTGCAACGGCGAGCGCGTGGAAGCAGCAGTTGGTAGTTCCGGCCGAAAGAGCTCATGAAGAAAAATGAAAATAAAAATTACTCCCCATGATACCAACACGCATCATCACGCAGTGCCTCACTGCCGTGTTAAAGCCCAGTCCGCAATCATTTTTTACTGAGGGCAACCAGCGCTTGCGTACATCTACTGTCTAGCGCGGGTGAATTATATAATCATGAGACCAAAGCTCATTACACGCGCTCGCATAGAAACATTTAATAATTAACGTCAAAGCTTGTAGAAAGAACGAGCTGCTCTTTCTTGGCTTCACCTTCTCATCAGTTTCTGTGAACGCGAGCGAGAATAGATCTTGCTTAAATACATGACTTATTTAACACTCTAAAGTTTTATCCTCTCTTTCCTTCCTGTAAAAGCATCCCCCTGGCGGCAATCGAATGAATAGAGCGTGACGATGGAGAGGAGATTAATTTCAAGTTTATGTAGTTTCAAGTTATTTTGGGCTGCAGTTTCGCAAACCTGTCTAAAAGAGTCAAAACTCAATAATTAAGAATCCAGAACGATCAGAATCATCCACACAGAACATTGCTTATAAATTTCTGAGACCTCATTACGTATCCCGTCACTCGACAACTCGATCTCGACCTGAAGCCGACGCTCATCCGTCAGCTCTGCGGACGATGTTATGGATTTACTGCTTGCAAGCTTGTATAAGACCTCACTTTTATGTGCGCTGTGGATTATGACCGCGATTAAGCGTCCGCTGCCGCGCACACCGCCGTCGCCACACCGTCAACAGTAACCAGCTGAGAGGGGGAACGTCTCATTAAAATTTCCCACGGGGAAAGTCGCGCGCTGCTAGCAAATAACACTCGTGATTGCGGTGCGAAGCTGAGATAATTCGGCCCAAAGGCGCGAACGCGCGCGTTTACATGTGTGCGGTGGTCTATTAGAGGATTAGGGTTCGTCGACGAAGCGAACGGCACGGGGAATGCGGAGAGTTGGCGAGAATCTGTGCGTGTTGTGCAGAGGTTAGTGTAATTGCTGGGAAAAATCAGCAGTACTAAAGTTGACTAGAGCGTCTGACTGGACAGCGACTGATTCTACTAAAAGACTTCGTTTGAATTTTCGAGCCCATTGGTTTAACCGCATACCTCAAAGATTAAGAGAGACAGCGACCGTGTTTGATCTTAGATGTTTCCAGGCTATTAATTTTAGACATAAAAATCGTTATATATAGCTGACTATAATTCTATTTGTCTGTTAGGGGCGGGGAAACTGGTCGCGTCATTTGTCTCCCGTCTTAAGTAATTGACCGAAAATCTACAAATTATACGAAAAGCATTCGGTCTCAATTTACGTTCACGACCGTTCAAGACAATTATTTCGACCATTCGTTTCCTTTTAATGTAGCGACAATCCACGCCCCCTCCTCTCCACAATTTCCTCGTTAAAGATTAAATTTTACTTTCAAAAGATGCGGTGGCCCTCGGCCTCGCCGTAATATTCGAACAGCGCCGCCTTGAAAGTAACCGAAACAACGGCACTGCGTATACGATATAATTAACATACAAACCGGCGACTTTAAAATTTCACTTCACGGTCCCTAATAAAAATTTCATTAAACCACCGCCGACAAGCGGCCCCCGCAAACCCTGAATTACATTCCCTCGCAGTGCGCGGAGAAAAGCTAGAACATCTCACTATAGAGCTCGAAAAATCTCGTCCTAATTCCCGGGAAGTTAAAGACTCCGTAACATCATTACGCCTCCACACTCCTCCCCATAATACTCGCTAATTAACGAAATGAAACTGCTTAATGCGCGATAACCCGCTCGCTTGCGCGCCTGCGAAATTATTTGCCGCATTAGCCGCCTTATTGTTTACCGAGCGGCTGTGGCTGAGTCGGGCTATTATTTTGTTTTATCGCCCGCAGCTCTCCCCCGAGCAACAACACGCCAAGCTCCTCGCTGTCGTGCGAGAGGGAGAGAAAGATGATTCGATTAGAGGCGATAAGCCACGTAAGACCGCGTGCGCATGAACGCCGGCGCCTTATGCATGAGCTTGCCGATTAAAATTCATGCCCGCGTGTATAGAGGAATCCACTTTCGATCGTATAAGTTCTCGCGCGTTCGCGCGCGGCAGTTTTATCGTCTGTTTCGCCCGTGGCGATCATTATATGTCGCGTGACTGCTGCTGCTGCTGCTGCGATATATATGCCCGCGTCGACGGATCGACGCTGTTTCCCGAGCGATTGCATCGCGGAGGCTTTTGTATGTGGCCGACCCCGCGGGCTATCTTTCGGAAGGTGGTAGACTAAGGGGATAGGCGAGGTGTGGAGCTCGCGAAAGTTACACACCAAGTTCGCTAACGGCGGCGCGCTTTTGGGTCTACGTGCGAGCGCAAAGTACTTTCGCCTTTTCCTCGATTTTTGTCTTTGTTGGGAGCCGCTGAAGTAGTTTGCTGTTGGTGTTGCAAACGAAATTTGCGCTCAACTCGTCGAATAGTTAAGAGAAATAGAACTTTTATTTATTAAAGTGTTTATAGTGTATATATTACGGAAAGTGTTTATAGTGTATATATTACGGAGAGGCTTCAGGCCTCGCAGTTCTACGCAAACTGCTCTTATTAAACTACCAAACGACTTACGAACTGGTGTCGACGAAAAACTAATGACGATGATCCTACAATTTCACTTTTTCCAGAAGTTTGAAACATTACCTTCCTTTCCACTTCTTGAGAAGCTAAGGTTGAAAGGATTTTCCAGAACTGCACTTTTATTTCATAAATAGAAAACAACTTGTTGAAGCCAGCTAATTTAGGTGTGTCACAGGGTTCAATCCCGAGGCCCTTGTTACTCATCATATACATAGACGATAATTAATAAAAAATAAATAAATGAAGAAAAAAATTTTGTTAACGCTAAATGAAGAAAAAATTCTTTTGTAAGAACTATAGGGACGTTACGTTGAAGAAATCTGAATAGGCTACCAGCATGGTTATAAGCCCGTCGTAAGGAGCTATAGCATTTAAGTAAGTATTCTTCTTTCAGGATCGTCGTCATCATGGCGGACGAAAAGACCTGTTTAAGGGGTACTGAGTCCTGCATGCCTCTCATATCATACGTCAATGCATTCTTCAACTCCACGGATAAAAAAAAATAACAATTACTCTTAGTATATTAGTAATTATTATTATAGTAATGTTCACAAGGACAATTTTTTTCGCAGTTTTATAGTTTAAAAGTGTCTGTACGTAAAATATAACGCATCAGATAACTTAAGTGTGTAGTTTTTTGCTATAGTTATATATAGTATTTGTTAAAATATATAAATTAAAAAAAAACTTAATTTAGGAAAGTACATATAGGGAGAAAAGCCAATATTTGATCTAACTCACTACAAAAAAATTATAAAGTACCACTTTTTATATCTCATTTGTAGGTATAGTAAATTGTCTAAAAAATACACAAATAATCACAATTACAGATTTTACAGATTTCATATTAAGATTTTAGCTAAATATTTGCTATGTATTCATACCCTTAATTCCGAAATTATTTATATCCACCATCGTAAATATTTTATATAGCTCTTTCTAAAAAGTATCTCGTAAACCAACTTTTTCTTGAGATTGAATTTTCGTCCAAAAGAAGGAGCCCCCGGTATCCCCTAGCACAGGATGCAGATACAAACTATTTCAGAACTAAAAGTCTCTCCCTTTCAATCCGGTCGCTCTATTTCACGAGATATTCCTGTCACTGGATTTCCCACTGGCTTCCACGAACGACTACATATAGCCTCACCCTTAGTGAAAGCAAAAAAACACGACCGTAAAACATTTTTTAGGAGGCGCCATTGCACACACACCGTAAAATGGAAGCCTTCTTCCCTCGTCCTCCCCTAAACTCTCGGTCCCTCTCTTTTCGCTCTTTTCATCGGCCAACAATCAAATTTTCAATCTGTCGGGTTTTATATGAGCACGGGCGCGCGATTACATGAGGTCTCTATCGCATGCAGCTGCAGCCTCACCCCGCGCACTCATCTTAAGTACCATAAAACCAAGCGTAACTGCAAAGCCAAACTTGCCGCATCTCTTCGCCTTATACTTCGCGCTACTCCAACTCTCATGAATTGGACTGTAGTCGCATAAAAGATGCTTTGGTGCTTCTGTTTATTCTTACGCAGCAACAGTTCTCTCTCTATTTCTCTCTTTACCTTCTTCTCTCTCCCTCTCTCTCTCTCTCTCTCGCTCTTTCAAGGAGAGAAAGAGAGAAGATAAATGGCTAATTCCTGTAAAATATGGGATTCATAAGGCCGTTGTTGTCTACAGTGGTTTATGCCTCTTAGTTTTGGCAGTTAAGTTTTAGACTTATGCTTATTTCACGTTGTAAATAATTTAGCCGTCTCTGCGCTGCGAGACTAAAAATTTTTCTTTTCATAAATTTAATTTCTTTATTACAAATGTCATTTGTCAATTAATGACGTTTATTATCCGTTTTTATCTAGCGTTGTTTATCTCATTTTAAAGTAAAACTGCTTTTGCTCGTGTCGTAATTTCCGGAAATAATTAGTTGAAATTGCTCTTTCGCTTTACATTGCTTTGTAGCTGACATGCAATATCTGAGAAGAATAATTAAGTCATAATAAAATAATACTACAAGGCTTTGAGCAAAATGAAATTGCAAAAATAATTATGCTAACTAAACCAATTCCGAAGAAACTAAGAATTTCACATCTAGAGTTACTTATATAATATTAATTAATAATAATATTTAAGCTCTGAAAATAATTTCAAATGAAATTGCTTTTCTCACAATTCTGCATACATGTGTGTGTGTGTTTATCCAGATATTTCACACGCCGTCCGACCCTCAGCTCGATGTTACTCCGTAACGTTTATCTAAGAAAGCGGCTGTAAACAAATTCGCCGGACAACAGTGCGCAAGCTCGTACCCACAACAAGCCTTCGTGTCTACACGCTTACATACCTACATACGTATACGCGTGAAGCAGCTGAGAGAAAGAGAGGGAAGGACAGAGAGAGAGAAAGAGAGAGAGAGTCTGATTTACCGTCCCAACTTAAACAGGACTTTAATGCTGATACGGGAAATTGCGGCTTGCACGTTGAGAGCGATATGTGTGTAACGCCGCTGCCGGCGCCAGCACCGCATCGTAAAAGTATAATACTCTCTCGCTTCTATGTATATACAGGAGCCAACATCTGAATAGCGAGTTAGGGTTAGTGCAGAGGATTGTATATCTTTCGGGGGCCGCAAGGAGAGATAAGGTCGCGCAGTGCAAGCCCACAGCTGATTCAGAAGGTCGTCAAGCTATCGTACGGTATAGATGTACGCGTCTGTATGCACGCGGGCGCGCGTCACGACATTACGACGCGAGCTGCCGGATGGAGAAGGAGAAAAAGGTGTTGCGCCTGGATGTCTTGGAGGGGATGAGTAGTCTTCTTCAATCCAGGAGCGCGAGGGCTTATCGCGACGGCGAAATGTCTTCCGAGGTGAGAAGCCGGCTGGAGAAGGATAGGCCGTTGATGCATTATGTTCATGCATATGCCGCCGTCGTGAACGTGGGGAAAAGAGAGATTGGTTCGCCGCCTTGTTCTTGATTAGCTTGGTCTTTGTATGCCTTCCTCTTCACTTTGAGTCATTTTTACAAAAGCAAATAAATTTTTTCGTGCAATGTGTAAGTGGAAGCAAGAACGCTTTAAAAAATGGGGAAGAGTTATCGAGTGCTGCTACGTATAGCACTTTCGACCATAGCTTCTAAGGTCATGGGTTGAAATTAAAATACCAAAAAAGGAAATGGACCTTAAGAGGCCCCTTATAAAGAGGTATTTCGAAAATTTGTTCAACCACCTTTATAAAGAAGCAAAATAAGTACCACAAAAGAGAACGACAACAGGAATTATGTGTGTGTCTATTAATCTTTTCTTTTATTAATTGAGAAGGTTTATTTAACAATATCTTGATTCACATAAAGAATGCGATAAAATAATGTTAGTCATGGAACACTCGCTCTATACACACTGCACTTTGGGCAATCTACTGTCGCGAAAAAGGCAAGCTCAGCTTGCGGTGCATATAATGTAATCTAAAACGAACGGATACGGCCGCGACTGCCAGGGAGATCCAGCGACAATCCATCCGCGAGGTAAAAGCCTGCGTTGTGCAGAACAAAAGGCTAAACCTGCGGTGCTTCGCCTCGGCATACGTGATTTGCTGGCTGCGTGTATAAAACTCGATAAAACTCTCCCCCCCTTTGACGCGCGCACTTGCTCTCGAGTTCCCCATGATAGCGTATACGTGTATGTGTGTGTTCTTATCAGAATTCAATACAGCTGCGTACACATAGGATTTCCATTTTTAGGGATATGAGAGCTCGTGCCGCGCAACTCCGCAATGCGACACCATCTTTCAGCCCTCTCTCGCTCCCTTTCTCTCTGTATTCGTGCTAGCGCTTTTTCCAAACGTCCGAGCGGTACGTACCGCTTTCCTTCCCACCTTTTACACGTACATATACAAACACAGAGGAAGAGACAGAGCTACACTCGACTACCGCGCGTGATTGAATTTTTCTCGCAATATCCTCGCGCGACCTTTTCCGAACGACCTTCCCGTTCTCGCGCCCGATTAGCCGTGTCATCGAGTCCAGAGGATGAATTTTTTTAATTGGAAATCAGCCGCCTGGAAGGGTTTAGAGAGCGCACACGTAAACGCTCACGCGCGCGCTCGCGAGCGAGCGATAGCTCGCGTAAGAGCTTGCCCAACCTTGGTATGTACTCTGCAAAATTGAATTCCCGTGAGCGAGCGAGCGAGCGCACGACGAGCGTTGATTGGACCTTTTATTTTGAATTGATGGAATAGGGAGGGGGTCAGCATACTATTGTCGTACATAATAAAATAATACAATTTTTTCTTGGAGACTCGCGTCTCGATATTGCCTTAACCCTCTCTATACTAAATTATCACAGTTAATTATAACCTAATATCACATTTGCAAGGCCACTTAGCCGAGTCAAAGAAACAGAGAGAAAGATAGAGGAGAGAGAGAGAGAGACAGAGAGAGAGACAGACAGAGAGAGAGAGAGAGAATATGTGTGAGAGGAAGAGAGATTTTATTTACATATTTACGGTAGTAAGTAGTACGCATTAGATTTATAATACAGCACTGAAGAAAGTGGATAATAGAAGCAAGTAGAAAAATCTACTTGAATAGTATATACTTGGCGCAAGAAGAAAACAACTCACTGCGAATGTACAGAAGTTGGCTTCAAAATTATTGACTTCTTTCTTCTAGAAAATTTCTTCTTTCCCGGGAAAAAATCCTTTTGTTATAATAAACAAAAATGTAAAAATGATAGCGTGAGGAAAATAGTATCATTAATAAAATATGCAGAGCCTTTCGATACATGTTATTTCGAACCTAAAGTAGATAGTTTGGATAAAAAATTAATATTAAACCCTTTTTTCACGATACCTGATGAGACTTTATCATAAGAAGAAATTTTTTTATTTGACTGATTGTTAGTTTTCTTTACTTGATTTCGCGCTTCTAATATTACTACTATATTAATTCGTCCATGGTGTGAGTATTTCTCTATTTGTAATTCGCATTTTCCTTGAATTTTCATCCTTACTGATTAAAACTCTTTTTCTCTTCTTAGTATATTACGCACCCAAGGAGGAAAAGACAATGCAAACACTATATATATGGAAGTTTTCTGACAACATATATATAATTTGCAAACTGGATCAGACGAATGTTCCATCGTCACGATGTTTCCATCCACAACTCTCACCGTTTGTTACTTTTAGACTTGAACGTACCGACCAATCTTTCGTCTCTGAGCAATATTATCCTTATTTAGTGTTCCGCTACTGCGACCAAAAGTTTCGTCTTTGGCGTCGATTTAATGAAATATAAAAGAAGCCAGTTTCTTTGCACCAGTCTCGCTTCGCTCGGACGACAAAATGATACTTATGCAAGAATCATTTTTATTGTATTGTATATCATATCTTTCTCACTCTCTCCTCTTCTCTTTTAAAGTACTATCTACCGCGATTTCTCGAATTAGACGCCGGAAAAATGATACTGCGTTTGATTATAAGGAACGCTATTTTTTATAAATTATTTAGCTTGTGGCAACGTTTTTACATATTGATTAAGAGAACTTATTTCTTCGTTTTGGCAAAATATCAAATAACTATGTGTACAAATTGACAAGTCATTTCAAATACGCGCAAACAAGGTTATTAATTGCCAGTATACATTTGATATTGATTGGAAAACACAGCCGCAACGCAGCCCACTTAACTATTCCAATTACATAACATATTTTTCAAATTCAACAATAATGCAGAACATAACGCAACCAATAACAATTTATTTTGTAATCACTAGTTAGCTGCAAACGATCGGGACGCTGCGGCGTTATATCCCGAATTTATCATGTTCGTTACAGGTTTCTTAATGGGCATAATTAACCGGTTCATGGCTACCATATTTGAGCCACTAGTTTGAATTTCGCAATAGAGACCTCAAATTCATAATCAAAAATTCCGGAAACGTACAAATCTGCATTTCGGATCAAAGGAGCTATAATTTGCGTAAGCAAGTCATCTGTTTTCATATAATCATATCAAACAATTTATGAAATCCTGCTGAAATTGATTTCTGACAAATACTTTTCTAAACAAACCATTTATTCTAACAGCAACAAATGTTGTTTGCTTCTAATGAAAACTCATTGAAGGAAGCTTATGCCTCTCTTCTCTCTGCAAAGATCTGCAATAACAGAAATGAATCCTTACCGGATCACACACTAGTGGCCTAATTCGCTTGCAAACAACAATGGGCCGGGCTCGCGCGTCGACGTATCTCGCGCCTAATTGTTTCTCCGTATAGGTCTATGCCGCTGGCGCTCCCGTTTGATCGCGTGATTTATTAAAGCGGTAGCGTGGCACTCGCGCAGGGCCGCATTATCCGCTAAATTCCCACTCGACGACTTGCCGAAGCGCCGATGACGACTACACACAACTGTCATATAGGTGCGCACGCTCGCCTACCAATTACCGGGTATGTATTTGCGGTGCACAGTGCACGAACGGTATTTTCCCGCTAAATAAAATAGACTCGTGCTGCTCTCCAGCTTCACTAGATTCAAAGGCTATTTTTTTTCGCAAAACCTTTGCGGCAAAGATAATTTTGCAGAGCGCGCGAACGAGTGCTGCCCGCCTGTACAATGACCTCCCATTGTCGGAGAAAACGGACGGTAAGTAAATTAGTTTTCCCGCTTTTTCCACTTTTGCGATTTAGCTGTTTTTCGCGTTCCCGTGTGTCCATTGGCACAATGGCGTTCTCGTTTTTGTGTCGCACTCATGAACGGGGGGAAGGGGAGAGGGGCTGGGGAGGTTTCGCAGTACCACACACACATCACGTACAGTAGTTTCCTCTCCATTGTATTTCTTCGCTCTGTCGGACGATGGACGTTTTTCTCTGAATCCGCAAAAGCAATGGCGGAATTTCACGAAATTATTTGTCCGTGCAGAACGCTTTATCGAAAGCAGAAAAGTTTCTCCGGGCCCTTTGTCGCAATTAAGCAGCATGTATACCAACTAGTAGCACATGCGCGCACATGTACACATCGAGTAGAGCGTCGAATTGAATTTCAACAGGCTGGGTAAAAAGTTTGAAAGCTTCCGTATGGAGAGCAGCGCCAGAATCTGACAATTTTTCAAGCGCGACTTTTCCATTTTCTTCAATGCCGCTGACAGACGTGAAATTTAACGAAATTTCCGTAGTTTTCCCGAATTTCCCCCTTCCCCAGATTTCTTCAAGGATGTTACATCGCGGATGATGAACTCAACGTCGCCGTCATCGTTCTCCTCGTCCTTCTTCTCATCCTCCTTCTTCTTGCTGCTGCCGCCGTCAAAAAGTAACCAAAAAATATTCAAAGAGAAGGCAAATGTCGCTTCCACCCAGGCGATCGATAAAAACAACCTCGTGCTAGCTGTATAGCATCCACGGTAGCAGCAGTAGGACGGAAACTCGAGTATCTGAGCGAATGGTTCTATAAAACGAAATACTTAATATTCTGGGTAAAAAGCTTCGAGATATTCGGGGGAATCCGTTTGGCTTTCGTGCCTGATGTTCGAAAATATATGCCACAGTGAGAAGGTATAATTTTAGACGCCTGCTGTGATGATTTATTTAAATGCCTTGCAATACACATTTATATAACAGACTTGAGGATATAAATATTTTGAATATTTTTACACTTTACTTTATCGAAGAAAGTTATAATGAGTAAAGGGATAATGAGTTTGTGTCATGTCAAACTTTCAAAATATGAGTGAAAAAATATTTAATTTTTAAAGGTGTGGAAAGTAAAAGTTAAAAAGTTAAAATAAGAAAGTAAAAATTTTATATTCTTATTATAAAATACGAAAGTAAAGTAAAAATTTATTCGTGAAAATAATGATAGTATGATGAATCTAAATCCAAATATAAAAAACAGAATATTTTCTAGTCGTCGCCATCTTGAACCTTTCTCATTCTTCTATAACTCCCATTGGTTGTGAAAATAAAGTAAAAGAGAAGAAGGCTGAACTTTGTGTTCGCAAAAATGAACAGTGTTTCGAAAGAAAATGGCCAGGTCGATGTGATTTGCGTAAACAAGCTTCAAAACGAGTTTTCCAAGACACTTTTTTAATGAAAATATGAACATTGGTACCTTTGACATATTTTTCGAAACTAAAGAACACTACATTAGCGGACATTTGATGGAATTTCCTCTACTTCAGAGCATGCTTCATTAATCTATAAAATTTTAGCCCAATATCTTTTTTCCTTCGCTATTTCGCGATCTATGTGTGATATGAAATTTTAACACATGCACCATAAAAACAATCAAACTATTTTTCAATCTTTTTTCAGATTAAACAGCCTCAAAAGCGTCAAAAAGCATCAAAATTAAGTTTGCGGAAATTTTTATCATTACATACCTCTCTTTGCAAAAGCAAAATTATACAAAATAAGTGAACGAGAAGAAGCGTTCGCTTTGAAGGGAAATATTTAATTTATTTGAAATTACAGAGCCAATTTCTTCGTCTACATATATTGCATTCTAGAAAGGATTCCCATAGCATATAATTGCTTCTAAGTAAAGGATGCATTTTGAATACGGTATTTTAAACATTTTCACAACGAATTCAGTTAATTATTACAAATTTATCGTTACTGCACGAGCATGAGTTAATGACATGTAGTTACATTATTCCATTACGTTTTAATTGTTCTCTCCTAAAATATCAATAATTCGATTCGCATTAACGAATACGAGCATCTACTACCGCGATCCCCGATAAATTCTCGTATGGTGAAACCCGATGGAATATATTCGCTCTATATCACCCAAATACTATTTACCAATCATAGTTAAATTTGGGACAAACTAGAAGCGAAGTTACAATGGGCCAATCGCGCCAATTTGTTTTCATATGTACAGATATATATGCGCACATGCTGGCTTACACTTGTTAAGTTAATTTTCTCATAAATTGCGATTATCAAGCAGCCGAACGAACTGATGCATAACGCCGCGCGGCAGCCGCGAGTAAATCCATCGCCACACATGTAAATCCATCCTGCCTTTCAATTCAGAATTTGCTGGTCCACAAGTGTTATCTATGCGATTCGATTCTTCGAACTTTCCGCAAGAAAATTTACTTTTCTAATGAAAGAAAGAAAGAAATTGGTGGATAGAATAGTAATTTACAAAGGAACGGAAGACAATGACACGTCGCAGCGATTCTATTATTCGGCAAATGATTTCCAGTGTGAGAAGAGAGACAGAGAGAGACAGAGAGAGAGAGAGAGAGAGAGAGAGAGAGAGAGAGAGAGAGAGAGAGAGAGAGATGGTATAAAGCAGCAAGCAGCATCAAAATAATACATTTTGGAAAAAAAAATATTTGGCAACTTACACTTGTTAGAAAAATAATTTTTAGGAAAAAAATTTTCGAAAACTAATGTTTGAAAAAATTTCTTTTGGATATATATAGGAATCGTTATATTTTATGAAGCAGAAAGCTGATGTTTTTTGCTTTACTAAATTTGAAAAGATGATGACGACTAAATAAGAGTGGTAGTAAATAAGAGTATAGAGCACTGATAATGCCTGAGAGTATACAAGTAAGCAATGATATCCCATACATGGATGATATGAGTATCTGTCACGAACTCTCTGCTCCTTACATCTCAGAGAAGAATAGCGCGGTCGAACGTAACAACCACCTTCAGTGGATTTAACACGCACATCGCTTATAGCTAGAGATGTTCCATCTTTTCTTTGGGCAGAACCGCAAACCTCATAGTCTATATATTGAATTAAGTATTAATTATCACGTATAGCAGCTAGATGCCACCTTCTTACACGCTTGACTGAGATAGGACCTTTCGTCGCGCTTCGCCAAGATGGAACCTTCTTAGGCGCACAGCTGAGATAGGACCTTTTCACGTGCTTTGCCGAGATCGAACCTTCTTCTTTCCACCCGACGATAAGATGTCGTGTACAGCGCCAGCTACGCATCTACTGAGTCTATGATGTGATAAAAAAGTCTTTCTTATTATTTATCATTCATGGCTCATATATTTCGAGCAAAAGCTTCATTAATATAGTTACGATAGCCATCGAATAATTTCAACCAACTGAAATGCTTGTAGGAATGAATAAGGTTAGTGTGGACATTTCCAACAAATTTAGTTCAGCGTACATCACTATTTTTTTAGTCAACTCAACTAATCATCCTTTTCGTGTACTTAGCGCCTCTCTCTCTCTCCCTCACTCTCCCTCTCTTTCTCTGGCACACGTATATCTTATTCGCCGAGGCCGTCGAACTTTCTGCCGAAACGGACTGCATGCTAAAAATGTGTACATTGTACTCCTGAGAGCAGGGAGGCACGAGGGAGAGAAGGAAGGAGGGAGAGACGGAGAGGCAGCAGCAGCAGCAGCAGCAGCAGCNGCAGCAGCAGCAGCAGCAGCAGCAGCTAGATATAGACAGACATACAAGAGCCCCGCTATAATGAGCGCGGCCCGACCTCGACATGTAGGCCAAGCACCGACGCATATATACACACGCCTCACATGTACATGCGGCCAAGTGAGCGCCCGGCCGCTACTGGCATCATGCATATTGCCTAGACTTTGCCGGATGTGTTACGACTGCGCCTCCACGCCACTCACCCCTCCTTTCTCTCTCTCTCTCTCTTTTTCTCTCTCTACTCGCGATATGCGCGCGCTCCTTGAACTCTCTTTCTCTTAGTCTCTAGCGCGCCTCTTCTCTCGGTCGCGCAGTCCGTAGCACTGTCTAGGGTTAAGACACGGTTTCCTGGTTATTTTATATTTTGAGTATTTTCTCGTTGGGACGAGGGCGCCTCGACTGTTTTTAATTTTTCCGTGGAATTTCAGCGATTATTAGAGGCAGTGATCGTCGACTATATGTCGGGGAAGTGGCATTAATTTCTAAATGAAGAGGTTTAATTAAATACGGAGTCTCGATGAGATTTATGGAATGTTTCATTGCTTCCTACACTCGTGATAGGAATGTTCATGAAGTTAATTTGATTAATTTGTTTGTTCGATGTAAAAGCGCTGCAAAATTTTATTGCACTAAAAAAATATTCGAAAATTTTAACAATTTATTCTTAACCGTAGATAAAGTTTAAACAAATACAATTAATTTTGGTTCATAGGAATTCTATGAAGTACATACCATTCCCTGATAACTCAACAAACTTAACGTGCATGCTCTGTATCTGTTTGTATACAGAATCAATGATTGCATTTATTTTGTTACGAATGAGCTATCGCAACTTTTAACAATAAAAAGTGACAGACTCTGGCGTTGAACCAGAACCGCCAACTCGCGAGTCAGAAACACTACCCGTCTTTTGTTCGAAAAACGCAACCCCACACTTGGTCTAAAAAGACCCACTTTACGCCTTCGGCACACAATATACTAATACAAAAGTGTAGAAGAGGAACTTTTCATACGCTGATCGTGCTCGAGCCTTTGACGATAAATACTTTTATCAACAACTCACTTCATTATAAAAAAATAAATAATTATCGCGATGCTTGTAAATAAATTGATTTAATGAATTAATCTTCATATTTCATGCGGCTCATTATAGCAGAAAGTTCGATGGTCCCGTCAAACAAGATATATGTATACTAAAGAGCGAGAGATAAAAAGCGAAAAAAGGCTGAGTAACTCAACCATCTTTACGCTCTCTGTCAACTCCCTACTGTTAACTATTTTTAGAAAGATATATTTAATCCATGCTTACGTGGCTATCAGAGATGAGACAGTCAGTTATAGCTTAACTTCGCGCGCACTAGAGCTCATACTACAAACTTATGGGTGAGAATTATAGAGAAGCTTCATGTGCGAAGTTTCGAAGCTGTGTTACGAGCTCGATCGCGAATTTTTCCCCATACGCCATGGCTATGTTTTGTATGCTAGCAAGCAGGAGAGCTTGTGATTACCGTTCTTTAGAGGCTGTTTTGGAACTCAGATCGCACGAGTTACAGGACCATTAGAGACTCGCACAATAACCTATTGAGGTCGACAAACGATGAGAATGCGTCGAATGTGTTGTTTCTGGTAGGACAAAGGGACAATTCTGGAAGTTTATTAAAGAGCTTTGTCTCCTTAATAACAGAAATTCCATATCTGACATTTTTTTAGATATTTTTGAAGTAGAATCTTTTTGCTTTTGGGCTTCCACTTTAGTCGAAATAATATATTTGTTATTATTTTTAAATCTAGAACTGCTGCAAGAGAAATTTCATAAATCTCCTAAACTTAATTAAAGCTCTGTATATTTGCTTGCGAAATTAAAATCCCGGCGAGCGTTATTGTTCTAGCGCTAATTAAAACCTAGTAGTTTTAAAGGAAATGAGATATATCAAACAAAACTATTGTTAACAAAAGAAACTCATTCGCTTAAATGACTCGAGGAAACCGCCATTTTCACGAGGCTCATACACACGTGCGCGCACGCACACACAATCACAATCATGCACAAAGAAATACTGCTCGTGGCAAAGAAGCGCGTACTTAATGAAATATCGATCGACGCTCTTGTAGCAACGATGACAACTTCTCGAAAAAGGAGTTTCTCCCTACAAAACTACAGACAACTAAACTAGCGCGCGCTTTGTCGACTTGTAAACAGCAATTCACAGGACAGCTGTGTACGCAGACACTCGGATCGTGACCTGAAAACTAGTACAAAATATATATATATATATACATACACGAGTAAACAAGACTATTAGTCTATTTGGGCTGAGACGAGTCTTCAAAGGAAAAACCAAGTGACTTCGTATATGGCAAGCAGGTGACAATTCCAGAGGGAGGCGAACGTGAGCGTGCGCCTCAGGAGCGTCGCAGCCGCGACAAGCGGCTAATGTGGCTTTACGGTCATCATCGTGGCGAAGTGAGTTATTACCCTGGGTTTTCAGGTTGATACCGCGCGAGCCAACGAGCGCCGCGGGGACGCCGCGAGGCACATGTTTATATACGTATAGGCGCGAGTGGCCGAACGATGCTCTGGGACGCGCTCCACCAAAGCGCGAGAAGGCACATAAAGCACGTCGTCGATGGTCCAAAGACTGACAATAACACATTTTTTATACGTTATACTGGATTATTTTCGACGTTTGTATTTTTCCCATGTCTACGGTGCACCGCAGCGTCCATTGGGAGCGGGAGCTATTGATTTTGGTTTGGCCGAGTCACTATGCAAACGGGAAGAGAAGCTCGGGGTTTAGAGATTTCATTTTGAAAATGCTAAAAATAAAACCCAATGAGATTATATTCGCTCTCATTCTTAACTGTATATAAAATAAATTCAATTAATATCAAAATTTGTACTTTTGCATATGTGGTTAATTTTCACTTCCAGGTTTGTCCTTTTTCTGTAATTGTTAATAAAAATATATACCAATAACTGAAAGTAAACAGTACTATTTTTCGATGAAAATCCACGTTTTGAAGAGCGAAAACTCCAAATTGAACACGTGTGAATTTCACGCGCGCTGAACATCATTTCATTTAGGATGAATTTCATCTCCCACCACTGAAGCTTCGACGAGACTTGTCAGCTGCGGCTGCCTCCCTCCCCCGAGCATCCCATCCATACGAAATGGCATACAAATTTATGAAAACAAGCCTTGCGCTGCAGGAAAAGCTTGTAGAGAGAATGTAGAAACAGCTACCGCAACTATGCCCACACACACATATGCACGCACATGCGCATACATATACACAGTTCAATAGGCAAGTGAAAGGAGGAGGACACGATAGAGACAGACGGAACGGAAAGGCTTCAGACGACGATGTCGTCGTCGTCGTCGTCGTCGTCGTCGTCGTGCGGACAATGAGAAAGGAAGCGACGGCTGCGTTACGGCAGTATAGCACAGAGCACATCACGCATTCAATCCGAGTGCGCTCGCGAGCTACTTCCATGCAGTAGCCGAACTTGTGCTCCACCCCCACCTCTCCTCTCTATCCAGCCACGGAACTTTCGAGCGACGGGGAAAGTTGGATCTAATGAAACTTAGGCAGACGCTGCCGTACTACGAACGCCATTGTCGGCTGTTCCCCAAACCTCCTCGCACCCGCGTCGCCCGGAAATCGGCAATTCACGGAGGAACTCTCCTGGATTCCCCCGCGACGTAATTATAAACCGGGCCTGCGTGTGTTTACTGCTCCACGCAGTTGCTTAGATTTCTGATAAAAAAAATGCAGGCTTCACGATTAATATGGAATTGTAATGAGTAAACAGCGCGCAGCTCGAAAGGAGGCGGAAATTCCAATTTAATTTTTGGCCTAGTTTTGATACACCAGGTGGAAATGAGAGTTTGCGTCGAACGAGTTATACGAATAAGTTTTGAGTTGTTTTCGAGGTGGAAATGATTGGTGATACTGTAATAAAATTTATTGATTTAATAATTATTTTTATCATGACATAATTAAATTTTATTTTATTTTTTCTATATTATTTTTCGTTAACTTTTTTTTTATTTTGCGAATATTACAATTGTTATGGTCAGCTAGTAGATGATGCCCCACGTGTGAGCGATGTGGCTTTTTCGAATTACCATACTATTAATTATTACTTTAATTTTCAAAAAACAGCTTATTTTGTCCTGGCAGATGCATTAGAATGACAATTTTGAATCTAAAGAGTGTAATAGTCCTACTTCACTACTGACCTTGTTTTATCGATGGAACATGTCAAAATAATTAATATAAATAACAGAATAACGATTTGCGTCTTAAACAAATTCAGTAGCCCTGCGTAATTCTCTAATAAATCGTTCTATAAAATTTCCAGGCAAAATACGATGGCATCTTTGTTTATTCTTACAAAGAAAATTAGCGAAAATTAACCTAATTTTCTTGCAAGAATAATTAAAGGGATCATCGTTTTTTTTCTTTTTGGCAACTGAATTTGTTTAACATGCAAATCGATATTCTGTTATTTATATTAATTATTTTGAAACGTTCCGCCGATATATGTTTTACATTAGTACATTACGATTTGTTGCATGGTGGGAATCACGCCGTGCAGAGTGCTTCTTAGGTCACAAATATAGGCGTTACCAAACTTATATTATTATATTATACATCGTACAATACAAACTTTATTCTCAAATTGATATTGTATCATTACTCTGTACACATTGTAAAAGGGTTTTCTCTTTCAATTTTCTTGAATAAATGAATAAATATAAATTTCTGAATTTTTTTAAATCATGGAAAAGATAACGTTATTACGATTCCATAAATCAATTTGACGATGTGAAATAATCTGTGGTGAAATAATTGTTTTTTTTTTTTTACCGGATTAAATATAAATAACATATTTTGGTGCTGGAAAGGTAGAAAGCTCATTGTAGTTTATGCTGCAATTCATTTAATAAAGTCGAATCCAATTATAAAAACAAAAATATTTTGTTCAGCAGAAAAGAAAAAATTAAATTACAAAACGAGATCATTTTTAACCAAATGATTACAAGTATAATCTGGACCAGATATGGCGTTCAGTGGCTAGGATTCGTAATATACATTTACATAAACTCATTATTCTTACTGAGCTTTTTTCATATTTAATTTCTCCCAAATGAGCCTCCGTAATCTTTAATTTTGATAAACCAAATAACAAAGATATGTACCTAACCCACGCCATAATTTCCGTTGCCACACGAAAAATTCTACTCGAAATTTTTTCGCGTATTTTGCGCTTAGCCTTCCCTTTTTCCCCTGTAAACGAGCCGCTGATGATAATCCGCACTCCTCTCCCTTAATCAGTGGACATTCTATCCATATACAGGCACTTCCAGCCAAAGGGTCAGCGCTTCCGCTAGCATGCGCCAACTAAGAGAGAGAGAGAGAGAGAGAGAGAGAGAGAGAGAGAGAGACGCTCGCAGAGATAGAGGCATGGTAAGGAGGAAAAAACAAATGAGAAACGGGGATTCCCGCTTTAATTAGGGATCTCGCCAGGGGATATAACCAGCTATTTGCGAGGGCGCGTCGGTAAAGGGATCCTAGCGAGATTATGTAGCGCGCATTCTCTCTCTTTCTCTCTAACCCCCTCCAGTAACTCGTCGCGCAAAAAAAACTCAGCGATGCGTGACTTGGCATACCAAAGTTAGACAATATGTGTGTGTGTGTGTGTGTGTGTGTGTGTGTGTGTGTGTGTGTGTGTGTGTGTGCGTGTGTGTGTGTACGCGCGCCAGTGTACGGACGGTAAAGGACGAAGCGTATTTCCATAAATTCAAAGTGAAAAATTGGCAGCTCTGGCATAGATGACGTCTGATAAACGCTGTTGCGTCGGCGCGCCACTCTTTCTCTTTTTACGCAAAGCGAGAAGAGAAGGAGACAGGTGATGTGTTTCGATTATTATGATTTTTCGCTGGAGAAGAGAAATTAGGGAGAAGGCTTTTTTCGTTGGCGAGATTTTATCAATCATGAAATGAAACCAATAGAATCGTAAAATCTGACAGAAGAGAAGTACTTGTTTTTTTAGAGCGAATATTCAGGGGAACGAGAATTGATTTAATGGCGGTGAACGTTCTCAAATATTGCTAATGGACAAATTTTAATGTTCAAATTGTCAATGGTAGATGGTTAAAATCGTAATACAAAAGTTTATGCATATTCTCTTCGATTTGACGTTTAATTAACCTAGTTGTTGCAGAAATCATATTTTTCGAATTCTTTTAAAATTTTAATAACCCATTGTTCAACATATTACGCATAAGTTCGTGTAATTTAAAAAGAAAACGTAACGGCTTTAGAGCTGAGCTATTCGCCATCAAACTACCAATATTGAACATGAATGACGATTTTGAACTACACGAAACGTAATGTTTTTGAAGATATGTCAAAAAATCGTTCCGCTAATCTTTTAAAAAGTGAATTTATATTGAACGTAATACTTCGATAAACGAAGTAGAAAAAAGTGAAATTAACGGTTCAAGTGGAAAGTTATTCTAATTCTAAGAAGTGCTAGCGAGTGCGACTGGTGCATTATGCGCCACCAAAAGCGAGAAAGACAAAGCAAGAGATGCGGATTGGCGGTTACGTTGTGCTTAAAAAATCTACTCCTTTTTCACATTAAAAAAAAGCTGACGGTAAGGCGTGAAAGAGTCGCAACTTTTTCATCCGATTAGCCCGCGAGGACTACCTCGAACATAACAGCGCTGTAAGCTATTAGGTGGCTTAAGGGGTTAGATATACCTGTGAGGCCGAAAAAGCGTTTTTTGCGATTCTTTTTTAAAGACAGATTTATATATTTTGGTTTCAACACTTAATAAAAACATATTTGAAAATATTTAATTAATTTTTATCTAGAAAAATTGGAAAGTAGTTATCTAATTAATCTTACCGGACTTTTTATTTCAGTCAGCTACAGTCACCCCCACACGACTTTTTTTGGAAGTCTGGCAGATGGGCTATAATTTGACTGTAATTTATCGCTATTTTTCCGTATAATAGTTCCGTATAATTTAACATATTTAAATATGTATTTATTGAATGTTGAAACATTAGTAACAAAATGCAAAAAACCTGTTTAAAAAAAAAATCGCAAAAAAACACTATTCTTGGCCTTAAAGGTGTATCTAGCCCCATAAGCTGATCTGTAAAATTATTTTATTATAGGATTAATAACAATAAAAACTCATAAATTTTAATGCGTAAAATGAATAATTGAATACCATTGTTTATGGGAACCCGTACTACAAATGCTCTTTCTTCGGATAATTCCGACTTTATTCGCAAAATTGATCCCTATTGAATTAACGCGCATTAAAAATTCTCGTGGCAACACAGTAAATTTCATAAGAAACAGGAAAATGCATTTTTGTTTTAAATTACAAAGCCCCCTGTATAAAAACAAGAGCTACCGCACTGACCTTTTAAATTTCCTCAAAACCCCGACCTCTTCCCGCGCTTGCGCGCAAACTTTAAAGCATAAATAAAAGAAGCAGCGCGAGCGAGCGTGCATTTTTGCTTTTCCCGCGAAAATTAAATCTCCACGGCGACACGTAGTTTGCCCTCGCACGGGAACACGAAAAAGTCTTTGTACGAGGATGAGTTTCTTCTCTAACAGTGAAAACTAATTCGAAAGCAAAGAAACAGCGCTAAAGTGAAAGAGGGGGAAGAAGACGACGAAGAAGAAGAAGAAGAAGAAGTAGAAGAAGAAGAAGAAAAATATTCTGGGATCCGCTTTGAAGACAGCTATACATGAGTAGAAGGCTTTGGAGGAGATTTCTATTCTATTTCAATAGAAAAGCAGGATTACGCGCAAACGGTTCTGCATATATATACAATGCTACGCATCGCGGCGTGTATCCACAGGTATTCGCTTCAATTAAATTCAGTGCTATAAAAGGGCTGGCAAGTATTTTTTTGGTCTACACTCAGATTTCCGCATCGAATCTATACTTAATTTCCTTTGGTTTGATACAGTATCGCCAATAGAAACTAGAAGGTGTAACAGGGTGAAAAGTCCGGTACTCCTTGAGTACACTCCCAGCCGAGGAAAATGATTCGCTCATCACCTATCACGACACTGACTTTGCGCGTATCTAAGAAAGACATTATGTCATTTTGACTCGTACAAAGCCGCCAAGCAATTTTACGTACGTCGAGATAGCTCGATTTACTCCTCAATAATTTAAGAAGATACAACTAGAGAGGTAAAGAGTTGGCCAATCTATTTATACGTGCTTTGGGGTGACCCTCTTTATCCCCGTGTGGCTTATTAGTACATTACGATACGTGTAACCAAAGTAGCACTCTGCACGGCGAGCGCAACGAGGGTCCTAACTTTACACCGTGCAAGAAAGCATACAAGTATAAAATATCGTATAAATAATATCATATAAAGTATCGTATAACATTTTATAGCACTGTCTACCTAAGCCCGCTGTCACGCCTATCCGTGCCGTAAGTAGTCCTTTTTTGCTCCGTGAGGTTAGCGCACGAGCATAGCGCGAATTAGAGTACGGATAGGCGTGACCTAAGTGCGGTCTAAGGTCACACACTGCTATAAACTATTTTTCACCATACCCTGGCCGAAAAAATCTACACTTGTGCATCTCTCCTGTAACATTAAAGTTACTAATAATAACAAAAATGAAAATTCTTGTCTAGTCTTCAAACTGACGACATTTTTAAATGTATTAGCACACTCACTATTCGCTTTTTGAACGGCCCTCCCCTCATTCTTTGCCCTCAACATCCTTATCAATGCCAGAATCAGAACTCCCCTTTGGCCTTCTCTCTCTCTCTCTCTCTCTCTCTCTCTCTCTCTCTCTCTCTCTCTCTCTCTCACTCATCTGCAAAATGATGATCTCGAAAATCGCGCTTGCGTCAAGTTCCCTCTCACTGCCTCATCCCCCAGTCCCCTTTGCCACGTCGACGCTCGCGTTTCTTGGCTCGCCTTACGCTCGGAATATCAAAGGCCCTATGCTATTGCCGTTGCTGGTCTTTTCCCTCTCCCCACTCGCTGTCTCTCTTTCTCACGCGCGCACACGCGCCCGCATGCACACAGAGAGATACGTACGTTTATGTCCGTGCGCAAAGTATGCTGGAATCCAATTTCCCGAAACGCGCGCGCGTGACTACTGCGCCCGGCGCTCTGCGTAAATGCTTGCCCCGGCAATAAGTAAATAGCGTGTACACGCGCGCAAGCAGGGAGACTGTATCAAGTTCCGAAATCCACGCCGCTGCCGCTGTTTTACAGGAAAGATTGCTTGGTGACCCTCGAGAATCGAATTCCACTGGACGGCTAAATCTGATGTTTGAACCCGGAGAGTGCGCACGCTGTGCGACGTGCGCTGGCTGATCGGATCGGATCGATGTGTAATATATTTATATTGAAGAGCAATCGACAGATGTCTGGGTGTTTCAAAGAGAACAGACAGCGGTGGTTTCGTTTTTGTTTTTTGACTGGTGTTCAGAAGTTATTCAATGAATTTCGGTGGCTTCACTAATTCAATTCCAATTATCGATTCTCAGATTCGTTGGTTTGTGGTATTTAATTGTTTGTGATGAACGGCGGTGTATCAATTTTCCATTGATTAATAGCGTAGTTACCCTATAATTAATGGTTGTGGATAACGGTTTCAGGAGTAAACATGTAAATGATTGATTATTTTCGCCGATAATATTTCAAGCGTAGTGAGGCTTTGAGTATGTTCGCAAAAGGAGAATTTTGCCTATTATATATTGTGCTTCGAATTTTAAACATAAAATGTCTCAGTTTCAATTGTGTTCAACTCCTTATTAAACATATATCATGTGTATAATTATTATATCTATAGTCAAAAAATTGAAAATGTATAATATCTCTGAGTAAAATTGGTCTACAGATTAAGTCTTGAACTATTTTATCAGAAATAGTATATACTTATAATATATAGATTGTCTTTTGCTTAAACTACATTTCTTTATTTTTTTTAGCTGATTTCGGCCTCAAAGGCCACTAGGTATAAGTCCGCCTTAATACGGGTTTTATATTGAGAACAACATTTGTTAATCTGACCGTATTCTCAAAACGTCAGTACAAAGCATATTATTTTCTTCAAGACACTTGCTTAACCGCACTGAAAAATTGATAATTGGGATGGAATATAGGCAAGAGATATAGGCAAAAAGATTGAAACAGAGACAAGGAAGACGAAAGTGACAGAAAGAAAGACAGTGACAGATGGGGACATAGAGACAGAGAGATGTAGCCAGAGACAGAGACGGAGAAATAGAGACAGCGGCAGGGACCGTAAAATGGAGAAAGGACTATGCAATGAATGATACAGGAATTGGGACAGATAAAGTTAGTTAGTCCGAGACCTAGAGAGAAGGATCGAAACAGAGAGATAGAGACTGAGATAGACACATAGCGTCAGAGACGACAGAGAGACACAACTAAAGCGATAAAGATACATACAAAAAATACAAAGATGGAAAGGCACATACAAAGAGGCATAAACGGAAATAGGGTGACACGGTAAATAATCATCGACGAGAGATAAAGAAAAAGACAGTGACATTATAGCGGCAGAGACAGAGATAAAGAGATGATAACAACAAAATAGTGACAGAAAAGGGACAGATTGTTAGAGGCGGAAAAGGATAGATAGAGACAGGGATAGAATGATAAATCTAGAGTAGTAAAGAACGGAAGGTAGAAATATAGAGAAACACAATAAAGGTCAGGAGTCAGAGACAGTGATACAGACAGAGACCGATAAAATGAGACAACTTTAAATAAAATTACTTTCCGAATTATAGATTACTGTAGTGAAGCAATGAATTAAGCAATGAAATTTCTTTGTTCATTGGGGCTGGCGGCGGAGCGAGCAGGGCGAAGCCGGCCTTATATATATAGCGTAGACAAAGAATACCAATGCGAAATCCTGGGCGGATCTTTCAACAATAAAAATGGTCAGCTTGTCTCTCTTCCCTCTTCAGGAAACTTCCCCCTCCCTCTCTCTTTTCCAGCCTCACGAGTGATTCCTCGAAGGAAAGACTTGCACGGAAGCTCGCGAAATGACTTTATAAATTGCCGGCGATCGGAGGCCGTATCATCCCGTAATTCAGCACTGCCACTTTGCCGGAGGGAGAGAAGACTGCACAGGGGCTCTGAATCGATCGCCACCCTCTTTTGCGCGGCTAGGTCAGTAGCCGGAACGTTGCTCCGCTACTTTATAGCAGGCGATTCACCTTCTCTGCCATCCCCCGGCTATGTCGAAATCTCGAGCCGCGGCTAGCCACGCACGTGATTCTTTATATATCGAGGAGAGAGAAAGAGAGAGAGAGAGAGAGAGAATAGCCGTAAACGAACTCGGTGTGGGATTAGCGAGGTGGGGGGAGGAAGAAGGTAATGATCGCGTGCGCGCGGGTTTTGGATCTTTATTGCGCGCGTGCAGCTCGCACACGGTAGTGAATTATCTTAGGTTTCGGAATAGGTGTGTATAGGTGCATTGTACGAGACGCTGCTAGTGTACCGGTCGATTTATATGCGGATTTTACGGGTAGGGGGATAGGGTGCGATGTGTATCAGATAGTTCTGCGCGCTGTAGAAGGGAAATCGACACCGCAGTCGTGGCTTTTTATAGCAGCTGGTATTGCTGGGAGAGAGGGGGTCGCAGTTAAAATTGTATTATTGAATTGTATTGTAGTGTAAAATTTTCTGTTGGTTCGGGTGAAAAGCATAGATGGAATCGTAGCGTAAATGACTGTTTGGGTTGGTCGCTGATATCGCGTGCATTTTTTAAGTGCTTTGATCAGAATTTGTAGAATCGGTGGCAGAATTTGTACTTCTTGCATCAAGAAGTCATAAAGTGCAAAATATTTTCGAACTTGATTGTACTCAATTCCAGAAGTGCAACGGTTTTGCGGACTTGATAAGAGACAAGACCAATACACGTTGCACTTCCTTGCGATCAAATACGAGTTTAAAATAAGTAATCGTATGGATTGTTGACGGTTTTCGATGAATTTCAAAATTTAAGCTAGCATTCTCTAATTTTATTTTACTATTTGAAAGTTTACGAGCGATTTTTTTGTATTTTTTGTTAAAGACTCCGCGCCTAATGAAGGCGGGTGTTAAAAAAAAATTAAATTATTGCCAGCGTAACTATGTTAGAAAAGTTTTACCAGCGTTGTAGTAGGGGTTGGACCAGGGTTTGGACTTCTTGCATCCACAAGTCCAGAAGTGAAAAGTGTTTTCGAATTTGGACGCAATCAAGTCCAGAATTCCAAAGTATTTCTGTACTTGTTGAGGCCTTGAATGTCTCAGAAACTCAATTACTTGCAATTCTGAAGTCAAAGTTCCTAAATTGCGTTATTCATATTTTTTCTAAAAAATTTTAAATATTTATTTTCAGTTTTTTCAGATTAACCACCCACCTCGTGAAATTTTCGGGAACTCTGTTACGCCATCAATTTCGAGAATCTCCGGATTTACATTGTTTCAAATACGACACTTAATCTTCTTAACTTATGTAATGCTATTAGCCAGTAGCAATACCAACATTATGATCACATATCACTAATCCAACGTAGCTGGTCATTTCGTTGCAAATAGCTGTGGCAAACACCAGCTCTCACAGAATCAGCTCCCGCGCTTGCGCACAATGTAGCCAATCTCCCGATACACACTTTGCCGAAAAAGCTCCTCTCTCTCTCTCTCTCTCTCTCTCTCTCTCCCGAACTCCCTCTCTCTCTCCTATATACGCAGAGCACGTTAGCGGAAATTACTCAACGCTTCTAATTGGTTTATCCTGCAAGCTTAATGTTCAGAAATCAATACGCGGAAAGTAAAGCAGAAGTAGAAACCAAACGACCGGCGATATCTGCACTTGGCAGTGCTAATGCCAAATCTGTGTATATATTTAGTCTCGGTAGCATTTGAATCGGTTGAAATTAATTTAATCACCCCCTCCTCCTCTCTTCTTTCTCCCATCACCCCAGTTGCGATGCCATTTGTTTTAAATATTCTGAAACAGTATTCTGCTACTTTCTTATTTTAGAATAATCTTTAATCTAACCCTTCGATACAGCAGTGTATATGGCTTCGTAGAAACAGGCATACATTATTCAATAATTTTGCCAATACGCTATCGGTATCCAATGCTTATCAGATAGGGAATTGAGGTTACGTAAACAAATATTTGTTGATACTCTTCTGCAACCCATATAAAATTATTCTTTATCTAATTATCTGCTTGTTCCATCAAAATCTGGTTTCAAATTCGAGCCCTGCACTCAAACTGCAACTTAATTCAATCGGTATAGTTCCTTACTATATAGAATATAATTTAGTCAGATTTGTCCCTTTTTTAACCTTCGCAAGGCCTTTGCATCAATACCTTTGAATCTCCTATCTTTTCTGCAAACTCAGTTAGATTAATTTAGCTATAAATTATAGAACATGAGAAGATTGTGATTGTGGTCAACAATTATAATTCCGTTTTTATTCCTGTAAGTTCAAGAGTGTATCAAGGCTCCTAACCAGGACCTATTTCCGTCTCATAAAGATCAAAAGTACATTCCTATGCCGGAAATCGACCCGCCCAACCGTCTGGACGACAATCAAGTACCTCTATCGTGAGACTATCAATACACTACCTACTCCCTCACCTTCCAGTATCATTATCTAAAATATAGGTAAAGCAGATCTTGTTCTTCCGACGACTAGCCTCAATTTTCAGCCCGTTATAATTTATAGCCTCATAAATGATCACTATCTCGTTTCTGTTTGAGTTATTTTTCCAACAAATGAATAGATCCTGGGATAACGGAGATGAGGAGGTCCGTTCCTATTCGAATACCATGCATAATGCACTGAAGTTGCTGGAAGGCGGTAATCGGAAAAAGCTGGCTAATTAGCTATTTCCACGGACAATTAGAACGCGGGCGGGATGAAAAACAAAACTCGGGCAGGCGGGCGTGCTTCGCACACTTTATGTCCGCCGGGGGAGCAAGAGAAGGAGGAGGAAAAAAAGAGAACGAGCGCGACACGTTGCGCGAGCGAACTGCCGAGCCGTGACGCTGGCCGACTATACGCTACTGTAACCGCAGGAAAACGATGCTCTTGTGGCAAGCAGAATCCGCGTGGCACGTGTGCGAGCGCGTGTGCGGCGCTCGTAAATTTAGGACGTACGGATGTCGCGCGGAAAAAATGCTGTTGTGCAAGTTTTGAGAAGCTTTAGAGTTTGGATTTATTTTACACTTATTTACTATGTGAGCTATAGCTTTTCGAGCGAATTACGAGATATTTCGGTTTTCAAAAGTAACTATCGTACATATTAAATCAAATTATTATTAATAAAATGGAAATCCGTATGCAAAGAGTACTAGATTGTTCAATATTAAATCCTTTTTGGTTTTATTATCGTGAAAAAAGAAGCGGTACAATCTACCGTTTAAAACTTGTTCATTATTTGTTAATCGAGAGTTTACTGCTACGTACACGAAATAAAATATCATCAACACAATTCCACAAACTCACCATATAGTTTTATGTGTGCGTTCTTTGTCTCAATCTTTGAAATCACTATTAAGAAAATATTTCTCATTAATTTCAATAACATCACAGTTCTATACTTTACATAAAATCATTCAAGTGTCATCAAGCATTCAACTTTCTTTACTCCTCGAATCACATTTCTGTCATGACAATAGTGTTTGGCCGTCAAACGAGAAAATCCCGAGCAGTCAATTCCCCTGTTCTATCTTTTGAAACTTCCAGCCGCGATTCTCCAAAAGCGCATCAACCCTCCACAACCAGAGAATTCTTTCCGCGTCATAGCCATCCGCCATCCGCCATTCTCTGCTGTTGTGTACACCTCACGCGTATACGATGCAATCGATTCCATCCACCTAGCTTCTGTTCCATTCATTCATTCACCATTCTCTATCTCTCTATCTCTTTCTCTCTGCGTCTCTCTCTCTCTCCTTCTCTTCAGCCGACTACGATTAAGAGCATTGTTGCCGCACAATGGCTTCTACGGCAAACAATGCCGGGATTTAGACAATCGGCTCCCGATCGAAACGCCCGAGCTGGTGAAACAGTTGCGCGCGCTGGGGCGTCGGTATATATACAGGCACGCGCGAGCGCAGATTTATTTTGTCGGAGGCGCAGAGACAACGATCTCTGAAGTGCAGGAACAGGCCGAAGTGGGAGTGATTAAACACAACGATGACGACGACGACGACGGCGACGAGTCGGTTACGGTTAGAGTCGCTGCGCTTTAAGTGCCCGGAGATGGATCATTGATGTGTACGTGCGCGAGAAGTTGGAAGACGAGGTTTGTGACTCTCCGCGCGAGCTATGTTCCTTGGTAAATGGAATAGGCGTCGTTACGCGTGAATACACTCCTATACTTTAGAATTTGAGAAGCGATTCCAACTCTTCCTCTCCAATATGTGAGCATCATTTTACATGAAATTTAGTGTACAACTTCTTCATTTTTACAATTGAATTATTCACTTAAAAATTTTCTTAACTCACAAATACGTTAATAAATTAAAATTATCTACAGTTCTTAGCATTTATAAATATCGAAGTGAAATTCCGTTTTCATAAAATTTGAATGCATAATCAAACATGGATTATTGTTGGGTATAGATTGAAGATTAATCAGATTAAAAAACGTATATTAATTTTGTCTACTAAGAAAAGTTTGCCTATAATACTACTATGCATCAAATAAATATTTTCTTAATGGAGATAATTTGTGAATTGATAACTTGAAATAAAGTTTATAATTTCATGTGATTTTAGTTCCTTTGACGTCATCAAAAAATTAATTCTCTTAGGACGGTATATTAAAGATCTGAAATTGCAGCGCAGTGAAATCAACAGTAAAACAATACAATTAGCTTTACAAGAAGTATTTTGTGTTTAGTAAATAATTCTTTTATTTTCGTCACTTTTATCTCGTTAGTAAAATGTGTCTTTCAAACAGTTAGCTCATGTTACAGCAAAACAATTTCAGAAACGCGTAAACGTTAACATTCTCCACGCTATCTCGATTTTTGCCAAAAAGAAAAAAAAGAACTGCATAGTTTGAAATAACTGCCACGTATAAAATTCTTCGTAGGGAAACGTAAAACACCGACCCAAAACATTTCCCCGAATTCCTCGCATTTTACTCGATTAACACTGGATGGCAACTTTTCTAACTCTTCTTCGAATTTCAGAGAATACCTACACCTTAATGAACGGCGTACTGTTGTCTGTAAACCTTTGTGCTTTTCCGCAAACGTTTCTCTGCGCGCGAACCTGCAACGTCCAAGAAATAAATTCCTGTCCATTCGCAGGCGCAAGTAGTAAAAAATCATAATAAGAACTACCGAGAACAACAGCGCAAACGCGAAGTGCGCAAATGCACGACGCGCAGCTACGCGGAATGTAACAATTGTTTCTGGTATCGAACGACGAGGGAGGGAATGTAGCGGAAAAAAGGAGAAAGAATGCAAAGGGGTGGTCCGAAAAAGTCCTCGTAGCAGCTGTTTGCCCACTAACAACGAGCGAGGAGCGTGGAACACACGCGTGCCTAAAATTTTCCCTGATGTAATCGAACTAAACTAAGTAGTTGCGATTTTCTTTCCTGTGCGCAGAGACGAGTCCAGAGGAATTATCTCCCGCAACCTGCACGAGCTTTTCATTTTGATTTTCATTTTAGAATTTTTTTCGAACCGCTCGTTTGCCACTGAGAATTCCGTTAACGATGCGCGCAAGTGCATGCGGGTTGGTGGGTCTGAATGAGCTAATGGATTCGTCGAAAAATCCCTTTGACAATCGACCGGAACGGTCTATTATGGTTGAATACACGATTCGAAACACGTAACTCTATGGTATTAACAGAAAAAGAAGTAATCTAAGTAGCAGATGTTCTGTATGTTTCAAAGATTCCCTGTAAAACTGAAGTCAAATTGAAAATTCAGCGAAACCGTAATCAGATTTTTGGACTTCTTTACCCACATCTATATACATACTACTACTAGAAATGAAATATTCAAATGAAGCCCTTTCTAGTTTAGCAAAATTATGATTTTAGAATGATGATTTGTCGAATTTTAAATATGTACAAAGTAGTGTGTGAATGAGGGCATAGAAACAAAAAGACGTCATAACTTATTTAAATAACACACGTTATGTACCCTTTTTATTTTCAGTTCCTTAATTGCACTTAAAAGAGTGTCAAAATTGGTTTGCTGCTATATGTTCGGAAATTCGATAAAATATTATTCGCTGTAAATCACTGAACTATAGTCATACTCCAATCTATTGAAATTCAATGTGCTCTAGAGTAGCTTAATTGTCACATAAAAAATATGAACTTTCCCTTTTTGAAGTTCGCAATGAAGAACAATTGATAAAATTATGTAGTTGAATTATTTAGATGCGTTAGTGAATCTTGATGGCGGTATATTACAATTTCCGAATTTTCGTTTTCCTTTTCATTTTATTAGATAATAAAAGTCGTCGGTTATTTAATATTCATAATAATAAAGTAGACCGGTGGCGTCAAACATCCACCTCTTTCGCGTCCGCTATATGTCGCGCTGACGAACGCGCCACGAAATATATATATATATGAAACCAACAAGCACATGCATGCCGGTGCGAATAGGTGTTTGATGCGGAAATATAGGAGGTGCAAGCTGCTGCAAGAGAGCGGAAACACTCGCACGCGTATATGATCATATCGTTGCGCTGGACGGTTCGCAGTGACCCGCGGCAATTATCCGCTCGAGATATGTATACCTATGCGTATAGATATTTGAGGGTTATTGGCGTGGACTTTTTTCGGATTTGTGATTGCAGTTTAGAAGTGTTGGGCGTTTTAAACGATGAAACCATTAGGACCACTGTTAATTATTCTAAACGTAAATAAATGTGATATTACTGGATACCATTTCATAACAAACGTAATATTCATCATTGATGACAACAATTAATGATGCTACTCTTATAATAATATTTTTCTTTTATTACCGTAAGGTTTCAGTTATTTGTTGATATTTTCTGTATAAGCAATAAATGGCAGCAGCAAACCGAAAAATGCATGTTCAATTCCAATTAGTAGATTCAGTTATAATATTTGAAAGGCGCTTTCAAAATACCCGAGTAAAATAAGTTCTAATTCGTAGAGTAGCGTGATATAACGGTCAGATTCTCAATCAGATTTAGACAATA
>JAPYZO010001711.1:0-16931 GCA_030522905.1 Torymus flavipes
TTGTATCTCTTTTTATATTCCTATGCAAGAAGTTTAATATAGTTATTTGAATTCCTTAAATAACTCAATAATCAAAAGTATACATATACAATTAAGAACAAGGTCAATAACTTTTGTTTTATAGTAGAGTTTTACATCTAACAATGATGCAATAGGAAACAAGTGTTAAGGCATGCAAATTCGGTATATTTCATACATTTCTGATAAATTCAGTGCAAATCACATGAATTATGTTTCCTAACATTTTTAGTTTTATGTGTGATACTGAATTCCAATGATGCTATGTGTATCATTATTGCAACAACTATTGATAAAGTAAATAAATTTGATATGTAACTTTTGTTTATATCATATTGTCCTTTTTATTAAAAAAATAGAGTAATCCAAATTTTTATTAATGCATCTTTTAATTTTTTTATTATTTTTTAAATAAATTTTTAAATTTATAAAATTTTTGAAATTTAAAAATATAAATAATAATATTTAATCATATTGTAAATAAATGATTTAAATTGTTAGGTTCTTACCAGGGACGGATCAATTTCAGTCAACAGAGCTGGTTGATTTTTTTCAACTGCTCTCAAACAAACAAGTGTAGCTTCAGCTAAATTCTCCTGGCAGAGAAAAGCCCATGGTTCAAGGCAAGAGAGCAAGTGTTCCTTATCAGATAGGAGCCATGACAACTTCTGGGATAGAGAATGATCTTCCAAACTAAAAATTATCATAAAAAATTTAGTGATTTATTGACTACTGAACCAGTTATATTTTTAAATGCATACCTCTTATATAACCACAGTATATCTTTATGTGAAACAATTCTGCTTGGCAGATTTGTATGATACTCATCACAGTCACGAATTGTTGGAGAAGTAGCTAATGATGGTTGGAGCCAATTTAATCCTTGGATAAATGTCCAACAATCTGCCTCACCCTATTTTGAATAATATTTCATATAATTTACATCTTAAAAACTTATAACAATACTTTGACTTTACTCAAAATCTTAAGACATATTTACTTTTAAGTAATATTACTTATAATATTTATCAATTTAATTTTTAAATCATAACTTAGTAAGTAATTTTTTAAAACTTTTGGTGGTGCCATTTTCACTTTTATCTTATATGTTATATGTAAATAGAGCAATTAACAGAGCATATGCAAGTTTATATAATATATTTAAAAAAAAACATCTGTATTATATTCTCATAAATCTGAAAAATATGTAACTCTCTTCCAAATTTTTAAATTCAGTCTTTTACTTACTTATGCTACATTGGAACTCCTTATCTTTTACACAGATTACTTATCAATTTCACAAATCTCATTAATTCTAATTGCAATACCCAACGACCGACACCTTTTGAGAACTGATATTATCACTTTGTCAGCAAAATTCTAGCATAACAGAACCGCATGACCACCTAACTTCAAAAAAACACTCACATTGGCATCGAACACACGACTGCCATGCTTGAATATTCGCTCCATTATGTTGTGCAAGCGGTTTAGACCACCGTAGACATTCCACACATTGGAGACTCCATTGGTCAACAGTCCTTCCACTGTTGAGCGGAGGTTCTGCAGCAACTGCCACTTTTCCCTGGTATGGCTGTCCTCTGCCATCCTGTTGCTGCTGATGTTGTTGGCACAGCTGACTCACCTGCACAGGCATCCAGGCTAGCTCTCTGCTCAAATAGAACAGACAAAAACACACAATCAGCACTATAACAATGCGCGTGAATCGCCGAGAGACGGAGATTATCGTTATTCAACGCGACGTAACGTTAGGGAGGCGCACAGTCAGACAGGACAACCTTGTCTCGTCGCGGCGAAAAATAGCGGACGTGCATCCAGCGGACGCTGCTGCTACTGCTACTGCGCTCGCTCTGAATGGGAAGCCCAATGAGTAAATACGCGATAAGGCGGTGTGGCGGCGGCAGCGAGTGGCCCGCATGCACAGTGAAATACGATAACGCGGCACGCCCGCGCGCCTCCCCACCTACGTCGCGAACATCCTTTGAGGTTAGCAGCCCAGCAGCCGCGAAAGCGTGTGTTTACCTTCGCAAAATCTCTTGTCATCGGAGGCAGGCTCCGACATCGTATACCTATATACCCTCCTTCTCTCGCACCTTTCGCCGAAAAGATGCACACACGAACGCTCCCCGGTGCTTTCTTCGTGTGTGTTGTGCGTCCGGCTGTTATTGTGGCTCCGCGCAAGGATGATCAGCTGATCAGCGGCGGCGCCCACGGAATCCGACGTGTACCTATCGGTGCGTAAATATAAACGTCAATTGCGGCGATAGAGCGACTGACGGTCGCCGGACACGCCAGACGCCAGCCTGAGGCAAGCAGAAAATCAGCGCGCTGGATAACGACTCTGCCTGATCCGCCGGGTGGTGGGACTGTGGGAGGTGGAAGAGAGCAATGGGCGGATTAAGTAGGACATTTACGAGGCTCGGGACTAAAATGAAGATGGGGCCTACTTGTGGGCAGCAAAAATGATCAAGTTGAGGATATGAATTGAAATTACATTTATATTTTTACAATTTATTGTCACGAATGTTTTTCCTTTAAAATCGTTTACATTTAACACTTTTGTGTAAAATCAAATTCCGTCAAGTAAATGAGGAACAATCAATTATTTTTTTGATTATAATACCATACGAGCGTTTACAAATTAATATTGTTCGTAGAAAAAAAATGTTCCATGTAATAAAAAGTGTTTTAATAAGTTTTAGTAGCAGCATGTGATAGATTTATACTGAATTAGTATACTTATTACGCACCTAGGGAGGAAAAAACTTGCGGACAGTCTACAGCTGTGTAAATTGCCACCCGAGCCGAAGGCAAGCCCCCATGTGCTCTGGGGTGGGCTTCTATATATCTTCATGTTGCTACGATTTTTCACCATACCCTACCCAAAATTACCACTTTCGCTCCCGGGTCAAAAACACGAATGTGTGGCATTGTCGGCCCGGGTATAGTGAAAAATTAATATTTCGATCCATCAAGCTTGAAAATATGTTTTTTTCAACTCAGGCATGAAATAGGACCTTTTTCACGTGAAAGTAGAAGAGAAAATTTCGCATTTCAAAGCGTATTTTGGGAAAGTTGTAAGAAATATCCATTTCTACTCTAAAACATAAACAGGTGAGAAATGGACCATTTTTTCGAACAAATAAATGGAATTGAGATTTAATTATATATTTAATAGTCTATATTTTTAGTGTATTCACAGTTTAGCGGGGAAAATTTTTATTTTTCCCAGCTCCGAACGGGGAAAAATTTTTTTTAGGTCTAAGCTACAGCCTGCGTGGCATACCCTGCCGAAAACTGACAATTGAAATTTATTAAAAACTTATTGTAATTGGTTAAAGTTCATTGGATTTCAATAAATTTCAATAAACTTGAACTGTCAATTTTTGGCAGGGCACTAATACAGGTTTCTATGTGCTTCGCAGGCCATGCTAATAGGAGGTATAAAATACCTAAATAAAAAGTCACACTAATAGTTAAAAGTATCATGGATTTGCCGATATGCAAGCGCGGCGCATGACGTGACGTATACTATATTGCTGCAGCCGTTCAGGCTAAGTTCCCATAAAGCTGAGTTGCCGCAATTATGCGCAGCATGATTGATCCTTTTAGATTGCATTATTGCACGCACGTGTGTGCGTATGTGTGTGTTGTTATCGTATCGCCGGCTGGCTGCCGCCGCACGGATTCTCTGATTCTCTCTGCGCGACTCGTCTATAATGCATTGTCGTTCTATTGCGTTATTTCGGAGAACGATATGCGTCGCGGCCACGCATTGATTTATGCACTCATTGCGAGAATGCGTATGTTTATTAGTAACGAGTTTTATAGGCGTGTAAATTCCTTTAATCAACTACTTATATGTTTACGTGCTTTTTTAAATACGTTTTTCGAATTAAAAATTATATAACAGCGTTGATTTGTTATGAGTGTAAACGTAATTGCATACAACTTTTACAAAAGTTTATAATACTGAAAAACTTTTTGTGCTGACAAAGCACTCTCTTTTAATATTTTATCCGATTTATTTTGCTCCGAAATATTTTCTAATACTGATTTTTCTGTTTTTATGTTATTTTTCATTTGCATAAATTATTACACGCCGCTTCATCACTTCTTCTTATGAATATTCAAGAACTTGATGAAACTCGCGATAAATTTAAATAATGAGATGTTCGGAGAATCAAAAGGATATTTTAAAATGTTGTATACGGGCTCAATAATGACATAAACGAAAAAATTAACAAATATTCATTGAAAATAGAAAGTTTTCATACATAGGTATTTAATATACGCAGATAAAAATCTGTTGATTGAAAGAAAATAACTTTATTCAAATTTCGAAAATATATCATTAATTCCCTTTTATATGTCGTTCCGTTGCGAAAAAGATATATGCAATTTTCCAAATATGAAATGAAACAAGTACGGATGTTGGAATCATGCGTACGTATATAATACGTCGTCAGTGTGGTGTAATATATTGATTTTCTTTTTCTCAATTGTATTGTACCAAAGGTCTGTCGGTGCAATCGAGTATGACGCGTCGAATGCAATACACTTTGCTTTGTTGTGAAAATTTGCCCTTGACCGAGACAAATTACTTTGATAATAATAATAATTTTATGAGTATCAAACACATGTTCTTTGAACAATTAATTAATTGCATTTTATATGAAAGTAATGTGGCGTTGAATAAAAAATTGAATACACTTAATTATAGGACTGAACTTCGCTGAAATGTGCGATAACTTCATAATAGCGTATCATTTAAAAATTAAAATATTCATTTATGATTAATTATATATGTATTCTGTTACAGGCGTGTTATATAAGTTACCGTTCAAACCTTGAATTATCAATTTTTACGATTTTTGCATTTTCTGTAAAAAAACAAACATCCCATTATACAATTTTATCTTAAAATCAATACTACAAGTTGAATTAGATTTAGTAGGATAATCTTATCACATACTTAGAATAAAACTACATGATAAATTTATAAGTATATCATGTATTACGTAAACACTTATTTTATATGTATAGATAAAAGATAACTCCTCATTACACGCGGCTTAAACTCATGCACAGGAGGGTATAAGTAACAAATGAACTCCGAAAAAATTGATTTGATAATTTTAAACTTTATTCACGTATACTTAATTTAATAAATCTTATCGTAATAACTATATATAAATTCCATTGCGTACAAACGAACATTTTTTTGCCTCGCTCTCTCTCACATTCTCTCGCCACCGCGACGGGCGAGCATCATAGCAGTCCGATCGCTATACAATATATGATAGAAAAAATGCCGAGAGTATATATATTATCTTTCGTTTTTCTTTCGTCGCCGAGTAGTAGTCGCCTAAATTCGCGAGAGAGTTGTGTGTATGTATATATATATTCTATAAATATGTATAAATGGTTAGAGCCATCCAATCGATCGCTCGTAGACCTTTTCATCCTAGACACACACACACATCACACACGTATGCAGGAACGAAGGTAAGAGGGTAAGAGGGGAATGAAACGAAAACGCGAGTGCTTATAATGTAATTGTCAGTCGAGGACATCTTACATATAACGTAACTTGATATTATAGGTATATGTGTGTAGAAGCATGATAGAACGTTCGGCTCGGTTCGTAGACCGTGAAAATTGATACACAATTTATTATACTCTCACGTGGTACTGTAACGGAAATAAATTATGTCTATATACTATTTATATATCTATATATATGTATGTATGTATCGGTCGATTAGTGTAGACGCAACACAATAGTAACATTATAATCATCGTAGTAACAACAAACATGTATTTTCTAATGTAGTAAGTGAATGGTACGCAGGCGCCTACCTCCACACGTTAACGTGGTTTCAATTTTATGCACTTTTTAAATGCGGTTCGTGTGTGGTGTGTACAAATGAGATGCTTCAGAAACGCGCACCATAATGAACGCGAAGAAATATGCAGCGCGCGTACAGCTTCATTAATATATAGATTTGTTATACGTAAATATACACAATGAACACAATTGGACGCGTGTGCATCGAGAAGGATTCGCTTTTCGGTGTCATTGATTTTCACATTTCGAATGATTTTTTTCGAATATTTTTTTTTCTTTAGATCGAAGTGACAAAAATTATTCATAAGAGATTGGATAATCAACGGTAAAAAGCATGCTTGACAATACATTACAAAAGGTGGATATGAAGATTCATTTTTACAATTATTTAACTAAACAATTATACAAAAATATTACGTAGCACAAATAAATTTGATAATAAAATATTTGCTTTATTATGATTCCAGCAGTTCAAAAATGATACTTATCAAAATTGTATTTTCATTTAATAATTACAAATAGCAAATCATTTCTCGGGAAGCAGAGTGAATCACATGATTAAATTGGTTATATATTAAAAATCTACGTTTAGTATGTTTCATTTTTTTGCTAAGAAGTTTGATTTTTTATGTTTTCAGTTTTGTTTACATGTATTATATTTACAATCTTAATATTTCCATAAGACAGCTAACAAACATTTTCATGATAAAAACTGAATATTCTGAATACAGCTTTAAACTAAAGTTATTAATACACGTATACAATAACAACGTTGATGTTTAAAATAACTTATAAATATATTTTTTTTTTTTTTAGCAATTCATCAGTTTATTTGTTCAGGTATTTTCAACCGTTGAGGTGATTTATAGGTATAATGACTACAAACAATATAAACAGTACATACGGAATTAACATGGTCAATGCATAATCAGATGTATACTTTTAATTTATATTAAGATATCAAATTCTCTTTCTCGTTGTATTAATGCACACGCGCTCGAGCGCTGATCGGCCACATTATGTACAGAAGAAATGTGTGTGTGTGTGTTTATATATATCTAAGAAGTAAAAGCGAAGAGAGAAAGGACCGCGCGTACAGTTCCTCTTCATTTCTGTTCGAAGCATTCTTTGGGGGGAGATCATTTCTCTCGGTGTCGCGGAGTAACGACGTTAACTCCACTGAAAAGTCTTTGAAACTTGATAATACAAATTAATGCAGGCCAGTTTCAACGTTATAACGTTTAAATTTAGAAATCAACACTTCCCAATGAACCAAAATTTTTTACTTTGGAGCCCATGTTCCTTGTCAATTGATTCTTTTTTATCAATGACCCAATTTTGTGCCTCTTTTCTTAGTACACGTTTGCCAGATATACTACGCTTTTCCTTCGACGGAACATGATTAAGGTTTATTTGGAGAAATATCGGGCTCCGCTAACAAAATGCAACAATTGTGAAAAAATATTTTTGACGATAACCAATTTTTAGCGAAGGGGGAAAACTTCGAAGCTTAGTAACGCAAATAATAACAAAAGCTTTTCAATTTACAGAGAATTTCCAAACAACATTATATTAACTAATATACATATATTCTATTATTGTACTGTGTTACTTATAATGTACAAAAGAAAAATAAAGAGACTTTTAACGAAGCTTAGCTTATTGAAACAAACCTTTGAAACAAATTTAAGCTCGCTAATAATTATATAACAAATCAATTTCAAATGTCACACAAAATATATATTTTTATAAATATAGATATTTATAGAATAATAATATAATAATAATTGCAGTTGATTAATCTTAGTCGAACTCTTAGCTCCGCATGTTTAAAAGTTTTGGCAAAGGCCTTGTAATGCTTTCAAGTTACATTTGGCACATGAGCATCTTTCGTGTTTTTCTTTCATCGTGATACAAATGTTAAATTTTCTCGGTGCTGTATTGTAAAAATCGCGATACAACGTTGCTTACGTAAATCTCTACAAGATAGAATTTGTTTCAACCAAAATAATGTTCGTAGTTTTTGATTGATCGTAAATTGCAGTCATACCTGGAAAAATAATTGAGTGTACATAAATTACAAACGATTTCAGACACGATAAATTTTTCTTAATTTGAAATAAATACTTTTTCTTTACAATGAAAGGAACTTGAAAAATTAATAATTTCTATAAATAAAGAAAATAGAATGAAATGCAGGATGGTTTTACTTTCCGTGGAAATTATATATGTACAAAAAAGCTAAAGCATTCAAAAAATATTTATTTCAAATGAAGTTCTGAAGTTTATTTATATTAATTTTTAGGCATCGTAAATAAATATATTATTTTCTATATTTCTTAAATATTTAAATGAAATCAATCGTAATTTATACACAAATTTTCCAGGAGTATGATATTCAGTATAGATTGTTTTATCTAAAGTACGTAATCTACATGATTTACAAGTACTCACTGTACATTATGCGCTATTACGCAAATATGATTTAATTGACTAATTTTTTAAATAGAGGTTCCATTTATGATATACGTTCAGATTGAACATTTTTTTGACATTGGATCGCAAATATAATTATATTACATATTTATCATTAATCTTTTCCAAAATGTTTTCATAGTGTTCATACATTTTAAATCTCTTTGTAAAAATAGTTTAAAAATGCTAAAAATGATCACAATCATATAAAAAGTGTTGTTCGATAAAAATTAATTGATTCAAGCAAGCATTTTTATGAGAATGTGTCTTAGTTTTTACAAATATAATATTTCTTTTTCTTTAAAAGCTTTCACATACTTTGAGATCTCTCTTCATTTCAGATAGACTTGATGTTTTTATTCAAGTAACCCTTACATATGAAATAACGTTTGGTATTTGAAATATTTTTTCAAAGTAATTGAAAGTGCAGAACACTGTTGATATTATAACATTTTACATTAATCGCGATCTGCCAATTATTTTTCAAATAAATATTATTAAGCCTATTTCAAAACACCCAGACGCTGATATTAATGTATACAGAGTATATTTCTACCTTGTGCACTTCCATAATATGGAACATTTTTCCGCAGCAGTCGCACCACATGTTTCATACAGTTTCGTTGAGTTCTGCCTTTAGTCAATTTTTTCCATCGCTGCTACGTCGGCGAGTAAACCAGTTCATTAATCGCTCAATTTGATTAAAATTAATTATTCGCGAACTGAACACAATCCATTATACAATATTATAAGACATAGTGATTGAGAAACGAATAGTTTTTCTTATAGATAGAAAAACATTTACGAATTATGCGTTACGGCCGTCACTGAAGTGCAGTTTATGGGGCTCCATTGTGCTTAGCGCCTCGACGACGTCACTTTCAAAATTTGGTCTACACCAAGAACAAAAAAATTCTTTAAATTTCTCAGTTCATTCGTAAGTGTTCAAACACCCATAATGTATTTTGAATTTTTAAGGCAGCTTTTCTCATTTATTGCGTGCAATATTGGATGCGCGCCGTTATCGTTAAAATGTTAATGTTAACTCGGAATATTATATAGTTGAATTATTTATTCACAAGCAGAAACAGATTTTTAGCACTTTTGACAAAACGATATTGTTTTGTAATTATGAATACGAAATATATATTTGTATATATTAATACTTATTGGATCAATTATGTAAGGCAAATAAATGGTATCAAAATTTAGTTTACACATGATGCACTTTCGTATTACAAATCTCATAAGAATAAGTTATAAAAATGGTTAAATTAATATAAAAAATGCCAAATAAATTTAAGATACATTATATTTTATTAAATAAAAAAGAATTTTTTCATCTGTATTAAATATACATGTGTTCAAATCATCGTTCATAAAATAAATTGTTATTTCTTTGAATGATTCATGTAACTAGTAATAAATGAACGATTTTTTAAAATAAACAAAAAACAAAAATATCTAATAATTAACATTATCTAAATTATATTTTTTAGGTAGAAAAAATTATAACGAAAAAATGTTAACTCTGACGTCGCCTACCTGAGTTTCACGAGATTTGCTATCTAACGATAATTGCGTAAATAAATTGTATACAAATTTCACTTAACTAAATTGGGCCATAAATTCTCATATATACACTCATGTTGGATTTTAAAATTGAAAAATTTATAAAAAATATAAACTTTGCAAGCACTTTTTATCATTCAATCTTTTGTGAGAAGCTGAATAATTTTTAAAGCTTAAAAGTTTGAATCTTCATTTTCCAAATTCTAAATTTGGAATCGTAAGTCGATTAATTTATAGTTTATAAAGTATTTATAAATAATCTTTGAAAAGATTCTAAGTATTCGATAAAAAATGACAATTTTTTTACTGGTAAACTGAGAAGTACCAAGAAAAATTTAATAGTTATTTATTTAGTTTCTTGATTTCCCTTAACCAAGTACTATGTTTGAATGTCGTGCAATACATGCAATCATAATTCATATACAATCTATTCACAATTCTTTCTTATTAACGTAGACACGCAAAGCTATTCTCGAATCTCGAAAGTGATTTAATAAGCGATTTGACTACAATTAAAATTTATGTACAAATCTTATACTAAATAGTACGTCACGAAAATTAGAGAAAAACTTAGCAGTGAAAGTAGCACTTGCGCAATGAAAATTGATACCTCTAAAAAGTATATAATAAACAGTATAACTATCAATAAAAATAATTTAAAATAATCGTAACCTTATAAGTAACCATTATTGTTTCTTAATAAACTTACATCATACTTCCATCTTGTATATTTTCTGAATATAAGAGAATTAAGATAAATAAATTTGCAAAACAAATTTCGGTACAATTTTCACCTACGCAGTGCTGATTCGGCTTTGTGATTTTTCCATAAAATTAATAGTAGTTGTCTTAAAACCCGTCGCTTGTCTCTCTTTTCGTATTACCACGTTCTTTAACCGACAGACGGTCACGATGCAAAAAACTGCTGAAGCCGCTGTACCGTCCTCCTGTCCAGTGTGCACAAGTCGAAGTCAAAAGTCTTCTTAGTGATCTCGTACTGGCCTGTCTCAGCTATCATTTGCACGACCCTCTGCAGCTCATTATTGTCTTGCAGTGTCATGATCTTCTGCTGAAGGTCTTTCAATTGGGTCACGTAGTCCTCGGAGAAGACAGGTGGCTCCTCGGGTTCGATGAGAGTACTGTTTGTGGAGTCCGGAGCAACTTGCTCGCCGTCGTTGACTGCCTGGTCAACGATCATTGGCTCCTCTGTGTGTTTAGTTTTGGACGCGTGCAGAGTTTCCAGGTTCGTCGCTATCGGAGATTGGCTGGAAGAGACCGGCTCGACCAAAGGAGACGTAGACTGGGCTCTGTCTTTACTCTTCTTTGATGGTACTTCTTCGTCAGCTAAAACGTACAAGAAATGGAATATATTATGATTGTCAGTGATTAGGTTTTTTATCTTACAAAACATTTTACAATTTCACTGTTATTTTTTTCTTACATTTCTACAAAACAATGACATTCAGCTTAAAAAAATAAAGCGGCAAAGTATTAATATTTTGTCATTATTATAACAAATTTTTGAAGTTTTTAATATTTATTTGTAAAAAAATGTTTGCTACTTCGAGGAACGTTGTAACAAATTATAATTTTTCCAAAATAATCATACATGGCTTAATGAATTGATACTAGAATCAAGAAATTGCAAGAATAAACAATATTTCACAATTTTTTAAATTATTTTACGAATGTAAACTTAAGTTTACTTGAAAGTGTCTATATGAAGCATGAAATATGAATACTCCATATTAAGTAGTAATCTATCGATTCGGTCAGACGTAAAACTATCTTTAATTGTTATTGAAGTAACTAGTTGCTATACAGAAATAAACTAACAATTTAAAGAATTGTTAATATTTGGCGAATTTTCAATAAAAAGAAAAGATTTAATGTAACTCTAATAAGAAATCTTTTATCAACAAGATTTTTACCTTTATTCTCAGACTTTCTTTTCTTCTTTTTCTCCTTATCTTCTCTGCTACTTTTCGAACGATCGCGTTTCTTTTCACTTTTGTCTCTTTTTGCGTCATTGACTGGTGCTGGTGGAGGTGACATTCTGGGAGCTTCTTTAGGTGGACTCACCGAAGGTTCTTTTTTCTCAGAATTAGAATCGTCATCTTCAGATCTAGCAGATTCACTACTATCTCTTTCGGCTCTGTATTCTGGTACACGTGGCGGAGGCTGCAATAAAAAAGTAACATTTTAAAATGTAGATTTACTTGATTATTCGCATTTATAAATAAAATGTACTCATCAAATATACTTCGAATTTAAACATCTATATAAAAATTGAACGAAGCTAAAATTTACTACTAAAGTATTTTATTTAAATGATAATTCTAAAATCGCCATTGAACACTTACCACAGTTGGAACCTGAGAATGATTAGTGACTTCATGTTTTTCAATGGAACTTTTTGATTTTTCTCGTTTTTCTTTCTTTTCTCTTTCCCTGCTACCATCTCTCTTCTCCTTTTTATCTTTTTTTTTATGTTTATGTTTTGACTTTTCCGATTTTTCTGGTTTTTCACTCTTGGATTCTTTTTTTTCTGATTTTTCATTATTTTCTAATTTTTCCGGTTTCACGGCTTTTTCTTCTTTAACTTTTTCATTTTCTCTATTGGGTTTTGGCGATTTTTTTTCTTCTTTGGGAGGTTTTGGTTCTTGTAACTTCTCCTTTTCTACTTTCTCAGATTTATCAGATTTTTCTTTTTTATCTGAGCTTTTAGAACTCTCCTTGTCTCTGCTTTTTTCTCGGTCTTTATCTTTGTGTTTATCCTTTTTTTCTTTTTCACGATCTTCTTTATGTTTTTTCTTGTCTTTTTTGCGTTCACTTTTATTTTCTTTTTCACTTTTTTCGCTTTTCTCAGTTTTACTTTCTTCTGAAGTAGTCTTTTCTTTCTCCTTCAATTTCTCCTTCTCCTTTTCCGATTCCTTCTTTACTTCTTTTGGTTTTGAAGATGGCGACGTTGGCCTCTTTGAAGCTGAAGGAGGTGTCGTTGGCCTTTTGATGGGCGATGGTGATGATGGCTTTTTGCTCTCTGAACTGTGGTGACTCACCTATTTGAAAAAAATTAGTAAATTTGAGAAATTTTCATTTAAATTAATTAACTAATTTATTTAAAAATAATTCAAAATAAATTATTAGTAGGCTAAATTTTATTAAAATTAATAAATATTGTAATTTATAATGAAAATTTTACCTTGTTCTCTTTTGGGCTTGAAGATCTCTTTGACTTTTCTTTAATTTTATCTTTATCTTTGATATCTTTCTCCTTATCTCTTTTTTCTTTCTTTTCTTCGGACGATTTCTCTTTTTTACTATCTTTATGAGGACTATGCTTAATTTTTGTACTTTTGTCAGATTTGTCAGACTTTTCTGGAACCACTGTAGTTTTGTTGCTGGACGACTTGTCAGACGGTTTCTTATTTTCTACAGGATTTTTTGTAGTTTTTATGGGAGTGCCAAACAACTCACTAAACTGATTTGAAGTCTTTGGTTCTGATATCCGATGTTTCTTCCCTTCATTACCACTGAGTTTAGGTTTACCTATCATAGGTAAATTTTTAACTTCATTTTTTTCTGATACAGTCTCTGTACTCGATGTTGGAGTCTAAAAATTTAATTCAAATTTTATTTTCAATTAATAAAATAAGTAACTTATTAATAAGTAATAAAATAAAGAAAGTTAATACTTACAGCACCACCTTTGAGTAATTTTCTCCTAAACTCATCTGAAGGATTCATAATAATTTCACTGTGATGTGCGATATGATTGACGGATGGAACAGTCAAATCTAGATTAAGATTGTACATAACTTCGAACCTTTTTGGTTCATTTTTATTTTTTAAATATATGTGAATTGGTATATCAAATCCTGCATATCCCGACTCCTTAACAACATAGGGCGGTTCTTTTATAACTCGTTTAGGTTTTGGGAAAGTTTCATGAAGGTTGAACACCACTGTAAAAAGAAAATAATAAAAATTGATTACAAATAATATTTATAATTATAAATGCTTGCTTTTTTCTTAACAATATTATTTATTCTTACTATTGCATATGTTGTATAAGCAAAGATAATAATTTTATAATGTTTATGTTGATTATAAACAATGTGTTTTTCAAATGCTATGTTATTTGACTTCATGAAAACATTAAAACTAAGTTTTAATAAAATATTAATAACAATGAATTTACCTTTCTCAATAAAATGCTCTATGTGGGCATTGTCAACGCCTCTGACAAATACCTCCCAGTCGTGTGTAAACCCATCTTGGGTCTTTTTCTGGCGTAAGACTGATTTATCGCCACACTCCAAAGTAATTCGATAGGCCATCCTTTTCTGGAAAAAATAAATTATATTTATAATGAATATTTATGTGAAATATCTTGATACAAATAATTTTTTCTCAAGATTCTCTACTTTTTACAATTTAACTAATATATTTATTTTAAATAAACAATTTTCAATTGAATATCAACATTTTTTTATAGTCTTACTGTATTGGTGAGATAGTTCACCAATCCACAAATGAGTAACTACTAAACCTCCAAGATTTCACAATCCTATAGAAGTCTATTTTTAAACTATTTAAAAAAAAAAGCTCCTCAGTGAGTATGTTAACATTTTAAGATACTTATGTCAATAAATAGATCTTTAATTCTTCGGATTTTACCTAATTTAATAAAGTTATTTTCTATTATAATTCACTTAAGTGGTATGACTAAAAAATGTATATTTAACTTTGTTCACATAAATTTGTTAGTTATTATTAATAACAAATTTGCTTTCATGATAATAAATGATTGATATTTGAAAAAAGTAATTTAATTAAATTTAAATATTTTTATAAATAAAATTTTGAAATAATTATTAATATTTGCAAAAAATACTCTTTTTTGAACATCAAAAAACATCAATTACTAAATTTAGTTATCTGCTATTTAATTGATTAATTGAAAATCTCAATACAAGCAATGCTTTTTTACACTACTTATTACACAACATTGATGTATGTAGAGCATCTTACAGAAGATTTAACTGTTATCTCCAATGTTAAGGTCAAATCGTAAAACTTGAATAAACTCACCTAATTTGGCACTCAACGAGGACTAAGCCACTCAATTCAGCGAGTAGCCAAACATTAACGTAGACCTCAGCACCGGAGCACCTAGCACCTCCAGCTTATCTCTGTAATCCTAACAGCGAGCCTCAACCTTCTGACTTAGACCCTGGCTCGCTCCACTTCTCCAGGGTAGCACTTGACTCCAAAGCTCCTCCCGACTGGAAAACACCTCGCGCGCTCTCCAGGAAGCAACAGCTCCTCACAGTATAACCACAAAACTCGTTATCTCCCGCGCAGGTAAACACGTACGTACACACACACTAACCGAGGTGTATTAACGCACTGGCTCCGCGACAGGCACTAGTACAAGAGCGTTCCGGGTACAGCAGCTCCTAGGAGCCGAGGTAGATAATCAACAGCGCCGACTCCACCTCCCCGCGGACAGTAGCAACACGACAACATTCTCCGTCTTGCTCTCTGCTCTACTCGCAGCTCGCTCTTTTCTCTTCTCTTGGTTCGGAGCTCTCTCTCCCTCTCCTCTCTATCTCTCTCTCTTTCTCACTACTTACTCGCAAAATACGTGAGCGCGCGCATATAAGCAACTTATAATACGTAAATGCGTCCCAGAGCGCGCGCGGCTGGCGTCCGTGCGCTCTATTCTATATATCTCTATATATCTCTCCCTCTCGCCGTGGCGGCGGCTTTCGAATTTTTCCTTCGAGAAGCACACTGCATACGCACGCATACGCGCTCACGTACACTATTATAGTAAATACACACGTCTTTTGCGAATCGCGCGTCACTACACTTCCACTACTAACTTCTGCTCCTCTCTCCTCATCGTCGTCGTCGTCGTTGTCGTCTTCGTCGTCGTCGCCATCTCACGCGCGCGCGCACGTTCTCTCTTCGTCTGCTATGCCACTACTACTTCCTTCAGTGGCTATTGTCGGGAGAGGTGCAGTATAGTAACCGCTAACCGCACTGCCCGCGCGCACACGCTCTCTCGCACTTATACACTGACAGGAGATTCGCTACTGACTGCGTGCGTGTATTGTGTGGGCGGCTGAGAGTAACTACAGTCAATGTGAGTATGCGACTGATGCATTTCAGTAGGTGTGAGTGTGACTGAGTACTGAGTGAGCGCGCAATGCGCATGAGCGGCGTGATGGTTGGGGGAGGGGAGAGTGCGAGAGAAGAGCAACGAATGGGTGAGATTGAATATTGAAGCCGGAATATAGTGCCATCTAGGCGATGTAAACAGCTCTAGGATAGGATAGGACTGTAGAGAGTAGAAGAGAGACAGAATTATTAATTAGCTGCGTATGGATGTGTTATATACGAGAGCGCATGTATAAGATAGGCTTTTTTTTAAGGAGAGCCGCAGCCGTTTCGATGATAGCTGCGGGAGCTAACGACCTGATAAACATACTTTTAGTATATATTTAGGTACGCAGAAGAATAAGATTCGTTCCACACGGTGAGTTTTTAAATACCCACGCGATTTGTTTACGCGCTTTGGATGTGCGTGGCGTAGTAAAAATTATGTTTTACAAGGTAAATATTGACCGCTTGCGATTATTAACTAAGCGAAAGAAGCAAATTTTCATTCAGAATTTTCATTATGAATAAGTATGTTTACACGTAGTAAGAAAAACAATCTAGAAATAGGAATGGCAACTATTAAGGTTGTATTGGCTATATCGTCCACCTCAAAAGTTAGTCCATTACTTAAAACATTACTATGAACCCTTTTTACTTATTTTGGAGTCAACAGCTATATTAAGAAACACCAGAAAAACAGTTCAAGCCCTCAAAACCGAAAATTGGACGAAAATTTTCTAAGTATTTCGACTTTTAAAAATCATACGTCTTAATACATTTTTGATTCCATTCAAAATAGTGGCGCACCTTCAAATTTTATTTA
>JAPYZO010001712.1:0-24515 GCA_030522905.1 Torymus flavipes
ATATACGCGTCGGGCGCTTTTCCGGCGTCGCGGCGCGGGAGATTCGAAAAAAGAAAACGGCGGCGCTATGCGCGGCATGCGGCGAGGCGCGTTCTATTTTCACGGTGAACTCGCGCGACAGTCTCTCTCCGTCGCTTAATTTTAGGCGGCGCGCGATACTGTGCCAACCGGGCCGCAAAAACACCCGCAGGTGAAATTCGCCCGCTGACATGTCTCTGTGTGTATGTATAGAGAGAAAGATGCGTATATAAGTGTGCAATAAAATTTAACGATTATATATACAAGTGCGAATGGGAATTTAATGGTATCTTATGTTGTTCTTTTTTTTGTTGCATTGTTGCAGAATGAGTCAGGATGAGAACGTCGGCGACGTTGTGCGGCGTAGCCGCGGTCCTGCTCTGCGCGCTCCGATGCTGCGCTTCTGGTGAGTCACGATCTCTGCAGTCTCTCTCTCTCTCCGGGTGAGAAATTCCGGTTTCCCCGGGAAGTCTCGACAGATGGAATTTCAGATTAGGATATTTGGGGTCTAGAAGTTTTTGATGATTTAAGTCGTGTTTACGGAATATTTTGCCGGCTTAATAGTTTGTCATTTTTTGGGGGTTTATGAGATTGGGAACGTTGAATACATGTTTTTTATATGCAAAGTTAAGCCTTTTTCAAACTATTCTGATTTATTATCGTTAAGTGATATGAACTTTTTTTACGTAATGTTTTAATATCGTTTAAGAATGTGAATTATTAAAAGATTCATTCGAAATTTTCCCGTTTTAATAAAGTCAAGATTATCTCACATTTTAATAAGATGCAATCTAAAGTGCGGCATTAAATATAGCTTAAATTTCAGTATAATTTATAGTTGACGACATATAAATCGAATTCACTTATTTTTTTCATAAAATTCAAATATAAAATATATATAGATTCAAAGAATTTCCTTTACATTTAAACATCTCCAAAACCACATTAACGCTTTTTTATCTTTGTTGATAAAACAGGTCAGAAGTCGGAGCCAGGTATGGTCTTCACGCGGCACCCTCAGCCGTTCGTGGCGCCTCTCGGTGATGAGGTATTCTTCGAGTGTGGCCTGAACCTCGCCGCCGAGAAGTTCGCCTGGCGGCACAGGCCGCTCGGTTCGAATCACTGGATTCCCCTGGAGCCGGTCAGCAGCGGTGGTGGAAAGACGTCCAAATACGTCGTGTACTTTGGCGATGAGAGCAAAGCCGGGGATTACCGGTGCATCGCTTTTTACGGTAAGTTGGATGGCATAGTTACCGACTGAGGATAATGTCGATAACAGTAGTTATATTAAAGTAAAATTTTAAACAAAATTTTGGTTATTGACATTGAAAGGATTAATGATACTTTACTGTTCAATGTAGAATGTTGTGCGGATTGTTATGATTATTGACCAAATTTAACGTTTGTAGAATTCAAATACGTTCTGACAGCTAGTGTTTTGACCCTTTTAGAATCCTTCTCACTCCGAGAAAAAACAACGTAAAACACCCAAAGAAGTATTTTTAATAACACACCCTGTCACACCCAGTCTACCACTTCAATCATTTAATAAACGCCCTGTTCCTTGTTTCCAGGTACGAGCGGTCTCGCCTCGGACCCAGCGCGACTGACGCAGGCGCGCTTCGACCGCTTCACGGACCGGAACAATGTGTACCTGCGCGTGCCCGCGGGCAACAACGTACCCATCACTTGCCCCGTGCCTAACTCCGTGCCCGAGGCTGTAATCCAATTCTTCAAGGACGGCACCCCGATTCAGAACGCCAGCCTCAGCGGCAGCCGTGTCATGATCGTCGAGCGCACGAGATCCACCGACGCGGGTAGCTATCATTGTCAGGCGAATAATTACATCACCTCCGAGACCTACACGAGCAATCATAAGACGGTGCTGTCAGTGGATGAGAACACAACTGATCAGACGCCGTACTTTCTCAAGCAGCCCCAGAATGAGTACAAAGTGCAGCGTGGGAAGAACGTCACGTTAGAGTGTTTTGCCGTTGGTTATCCTGTGCCTCAGGTAACGATGTCAATATTTTATTTTCAAATTTATACCTATGTCTTGAAATTGCAAACATTTATATGAATAAGCTAACTGAATCTATTTTACTAATTTATTAAAAATTCGTGTTTTCCAGGTAACGTGGACTAAGCTGGGCAGCTTCCTGCCAACCAGGTCTAGCTACTCGCCCATGGGTCTTAACATCGTGAACGTGCAACCATCGGACAGGGGCGAGTACGATTGCGTCTGGACCAACCGAGCTGGTCGTGTCAAATCCGTCATTATCCTGACGGTCGTCGAGCCACCCACAGTCTTGCGTTCTCCAAGGCTCTCCACCTTCCCCGAGGGTGGCGAGCTCGAGTTGTCCTGTAACGCCACAGGTTACCCAGCTCCGCACTTCGAGTGGCTCATCAACGGCGAGACTCTACAGCCCAGCAAGAACCTGGATATCCGTGGTTCGATGCTGTACATCTCTCTGGTGGAAAAGAAACACGCTGGTATTGTGCAGTGCGTGGCCAGTAATGAGTTTGGATCCCATTCGGGATATAATTACCTGAGGGTCACACCGAAGCAGCACATGGGTGGTGGTAATAAGAACAAGAATGACTTTGGTATGTCTGGTAATGGGCACAAGCACATGAGAGTTGCAGGGAGGAGGAGAGGGAAGAATGGCAAAAGGAAGGATATGTTAGGTATGATGACGACGAATTTTCTTGCATCTGATCCTTTGGATGAAGCTGGAGGCAAAGACGTTAACGCAATATTTAACTTTCAGACGTAATGGTACCACCGAATCAGCCCAATGTCACGAGGTTATCTGACGTTTCGGTTATGGTCAGATGGTCAGTACCTGATAACCACGGCCTGCCAATCCAGTTCTTCAAGGTTCAGTACCGAGAGCTCGGCCAGAAGCCTGGTAGCAGCAAGCAAGCCAAGTGGAATACCGCAAACACGGAAATCCCAAGTCACATACGTTCCTTCGAGGTGCCGGACCTGCAGCCTGAGCATACCTACAGGTTCCGCATCGCCGCTGTTTACTCTAATAATGATAACGCCGTCAGTCCTATTTCGGTAAGTTTATAGAATATTTAAACATTCACATAGGGTAGTGGTCCCTATTAGTATGCCTGTCCCTATTTGTGTGCATTTTTTGTCATTTTCGATATAAACAAAAGGTTCTAATCTTAAAAATAACAAAAGGCTATTACAAAAAGCATTAAAAAGAATCGTAAGTTAAAAAGTGTCACTAATACGGACTGTCGTCTGCTTTAAGGGCACACTAATAGGGTCTCTTACCCTATTTGCGTACTTGATTTGGATAACTTTAAACCCTATAAGCTTTTATTGGTCATCTTTGTTACCTAACACCGGGACCTAAGGATTTTTTTCTAATTCAGGTACGCTTCCACTTGACGCGTAAAGGCGGATTTGAAAGCAACACAATGCCGATTCCACTTTTAACTCACACCGAAGCTCTCAGTCAGAACGAGGTCCTGCTCATCTGGCAGAACACTAACCGTTCGGCGGACATTGACGGCTTCTACGTGTACCATCGTGCCTCAACGTCGGCCGGTGACTACATCAAGACGACGGTTGAGGGCAAGAGCTCGACCAACATCACGATATCCCATCTCCAGCCTGACACGACCTATGAGTTCAAGGTGCAGAGCTTCTCCGTGGGTGGTGCATCGGAGTTCTCGCAAATTCTCAGGCAAAAGACGAAGAAGGTGACGACGGAGGCGCCGGTGCCACAGGTGTTGGCCGAGAACAACGTCAATCCCGTGGAGAGCGCCAGGAGCTCCAACATGTACGCCATCGTTGGTGGAGTCTTGGGTGGAGCTATTCTGTTGGCGGGATTGGCGGCTGTAGGAGTGGCTTACAAGAGAAGCAAGAGCAAGCAGAGTCGGGAGACCTCGCAGGATCAGGGTAATTATTAATCATGATTGTTATTGTACTTTATTTTGAGATTATTGTTAAAAAATTTATTGAATGCTTCACTTTTCTGTTTTGAAATTTCCGAACAATTGGTTGTTAATTTTATACATTCTTAAAGAACATTTGCTATGAATTTATATATTCTATAAACGAGAATAATGTATTTAACTAGCCAAAGCATCAAAGTCGATAAAGTAGAGATCTCTGTTAAAAAAGGCCTTCAATTTACTAATTTCAACGTATGAATTTCAGGTAAACCGATAACAAACGGCAGGGTAATGAACGGTGGCATCACCGACTCCAAGATAAACATAACGTCAAACCCGCTGGCCGGTCTCGAGTCTACCGAGGACCCGATGCAGCCTAAGGTCAGTGAAAAAGCACGCAAAATTGCCAATTGACGCTTTTTACACCGGTGGGGTATATAAACTACTACTACTACTACTGCTCTTTTGGAGTCGGATGAAGACCATTTTATACATCACACGGACGTCTTGTAAAAGCCTCTGCTCTTCTGTTCTCCCCCCTTCTCCTCTTCTTCTGCGCACACATAGATATACACACGCATACGTAAACATACACCTACACTCTACAGTCTATGTAATACGCGCGCTGCTGCTCCGCTGCTGCTGTTGCTCACTCTTTCGCTACACTCAGCTGACAAAGTATTACTGCGTGCGTATATACGCTCGCACATATATATAGTCTCTCGCAGAGCTTCATTATATTTATATATATATGTGTCTATTATGGAGGTTCGTCGCAGAGTCGATGTATATATATATATAGTCGCAATTCATCTTTGAGCTGTCGTGTGTGTTCAGTGTATATAGTAACTTTACGATACGATGTCTTATATTTATATTAGAATTATTATTGAAAAAATTGATGCGAAAATTTTTGATGAATGAAAAGATGAAGTTTGCTTGCGTACACGATCTCCGACGAGCCATCCAGTGACCGTCAAAAATTAAATGTAAAGAGGAAAAAAGAAATTTTTTTACTCTTGTCTCTCGCTGCCTTCTCTGTCTCGCCTCTGTATTACTCGCTCTACTTCTATTATCCGCCTCTCGAACCACCCCTGCCCAAAAAAAAAAAAGAAATAAATACCCCAAAGTCAAAGACACGCACGTAGGTCTGAAAAGACTCTGCTACTACGCTGTAGATCACAAAAGAAGCGAACGAAAGACGAAAGACACGCATGTTTCTAAACGCAGAGCGGACAACAGTCGCCAATGGAAATGGCCTCGTTCCTTAACGGGCAGAACAACAACGGCGGCGGCACCACCAGCGCCGCTGGCCAGAACCACACGACCACCACCAGCAGCCCTGGCGTCGCCAACAACCAGGTTCATCATCCCCACCAGGATACCACTGCCACGACGACGACGACGACGAGTCCGCAGTCGGAGCCGACGCCGGAGCAGCCGCTCTGAGAAAGTCTGACGATGCAGCAGCAGCAGTCACCTTGCCCAACGACGACTTTACCGACCGAGCGGAGATGGAGCTGTCACTGTCGCTGCTGCTTTACCGACGGTGCCACTGCCACTGCCTGTAACGTTAGGTGTGACGTTGTGTTGACTCTCGAAGCAAGACTGGAATCGTGATTTTGTTTTTTTTTCTATTTTTTTTTTATAAAATGACTGTAAATTGATTGTAATTGTCCTGTGGCCTTATACTTTCCATGATGAGAATGTCACGTGGGTGACGCTGGATATATAGTATCGATTTTGACTGGACCAACGTTTGTTTGGTAGCAAGAGAAGTCTGTAAAAATTAGCGTAACATTGAATTCACGACTTTGTAAAGAATTTTTTTTTGTGGGTAAAGTCGGTAACAAGTTTTTCTTTCATTTTTAGAAAACTATAATGTACACTGTACTATTTTGCAAAAATATTCTTTACAAACGAGTGAAAAACGAAGAAATTAACATCGTGATAGTTGTGAAATTGACCATAGCTCATTGTTATCGATCGATTTCACATAGTCATCGAGACGAGGATATTCGTCTGGAGCGTTTTTATAATGTACCTGTGGGATTGCAGTTCGAGTGCGAACCAATAAGACTTTTTCATGTTTATTTTTTTTTGTTTCAAGCGAACGAGAGGAGAAAGCGAAAGAGTGTAGCGAATTCGCGAGTCATGATTTATTATCGTGCACATGTCGAAATTTTTTTTCTTCGTTCTAGCCATGATATGTTGTACACTTTATATGTAATCGCCAGATAATCAGATTTGACATCACAGATAGCATCGACTTGGGAAGAAAATTATATGCGAATTTGTCTATGAATAATGAGATTATATGTAGATCATAGTTTATGGAATTTATACATGTATAAATCTTGTAAATTGATTTCGAGTGCATATTTAAGAAACGTAATTGTTATATAATTTTCCTTTCGCCAAGGATTCACTGGAGAGTGTCATACGGATTAATCTCATCATTTTTTTTTTCATTAGTAGGCAGCTTTCACAGATCCTAATGCATACACATTAATTATTAACAATTCGCGATTGACTTGGACTTTTAAGTATACCCTGCTTTGTATATATAGAATATTTTAAGTTGTGAGATTAAATTATTATTTAATGAATGAATAGCTTTATAGGTTTAATGGATTTGCTGCAGAATTATACTATTAGTAACATTGAACTTATATATGATTTTTTTTTTAATGTAAAAAAATCAGATCTTTTAATGAAATCAATTTTCGCAAAATGATTTATTATGATGCAAATGTAATTTAGCTAGAAAATTTTGTAACTGCAATAATAGCAAAAAAGAAAAACTGTAGAAAAGGTGATTACACTCATTTAGCTAACAGTATTGTTTTCTTTTTTCAACTAATCGTAGAACGTTTTGTCGTTAACTTTTTAACGGAGAAAATCACCAGAACGTTGAATCAATCTGGCCTTATATTTAGAAACTGATCATTTTAATAAAATATAAATTCTCCGTTATAAAGTTAATAGCAAATATTAATTTGAGCATCGAAGCTGTAACTTTTAGAAAATATAGTCAAAGGCAGCATCAAAGTACACGTTCTTATTTAATCCGATTAATCCGATGAATAATCAATTAATTATATTATTACATGCACAATGTGTATATTTTGTAAGAATCGAGAAGAAAAAGAGATTTCAAAAGTGATAATCATTTAGGTTGTGCGATGCGGCAAAATTCTTTCCTTTCGTCGAATGTATATGTGAATGAATTGTAAATATGTATGTTTATAAGGAAAACAGAACTAAACAAGTGGATTTTCTTTGTCCTGCCACTTGTCGTTGCAATATATATATTTTATGCGCGAATAAATATATATATTTAGGAATTGAGCGATGAGAAATTGTATGTATATATTAGCTTGTAACGAGTTCTCGTCGACTAAAATTAGTGCCTTGTGAATCGTTGAGGCCTGAATGAGCGAACCTTAATTTTATTAACAATGACTATTTATACACGAGCCGACAATCCTTTTTACTGTGTACTTAATATTTCTTTTCGTAATAAAATATACAATAGAACAGAATTTCTCGATGTTATTTGATTAACCCACATTCCTAACTTTTTTCACCAATATAAAAGTAAATTATAAAGTACAGACATTATATCTTTGGAACATTATTTTAACGTATTTTTTTATTAAATTTCTTCTCACTTTGATTCAATTATAATTATTGTATACAAACATTTAAACTTTCATATGAAAATATAAAAAATATCAAATTATGCTGAGAACTGCAAAAGACCACGCATGGTAAGTTTGAGAAAAATAGTAAAATATCTCTACTTATTATGATTATTTACATCTTTCTAGTCGTTTAAGGTCATTATTATAGATGTTTTCTTCAAAGGTAATTACAATGAATGAAAACGAATCATCATTAATAGTGAGATATTTAAATTAATACAAATTAATTTAATACATTAATAAATATGTTTGCTTTAAAGTTTTATAGTAACTTATGTATTGTTATTGCTGTAAAAGCAGGATGAAATTTACTATTTAATATTAAAAAAAATAGTACTTATTACTATGGTAAATGTTAAGTTGTTGCTGAAAACTTAATTTCTCATAAATAGGTTTATCTCAAAACTCATAGAATTGTAAAGATAAAAAAGAAGTTTTAAAATTAATATATAAATTCATTTCCATTTTATTTAGTTTTACGTAATAGTTTTATTGTGAATATCCATAGAAGAAATTTTGGAGAAACCCTGTTAATTAATTCAAAATTAACACAACAGATCAATACATTAGTTTGAGGAAGCAACGTGCCAATGAATTGGCAGCGGTTTTTTAAACTTAATTTAAAATAAACACTTATAAATACAACTTAGGTACAACTAAAATAATATAAGAAGACACATATAAGAATTTTTCTCGTTTATTTTCTCACATATTTTTCCTTTCATTTTACAATCATATAATTTGTTATTAAACTAGTAGAGGAGAAAATGAAATAGGCAAAAAAAGAAAGAGAAAAATACACAATATAGTCGAGTAAGAGATGTGAAGTGCGATGCGGGATGACCAGGCTTCTGTTTCCGTTTTTCTTCGTGTTTTAAATTATATAATATAATTGTACAATTACAACGTAAATTAACTTTAAAAGTAAAATTATAATTAAATATAATAATATTATGTTGCTCTCTTGCGTGCTCAAAAAAAAAAAAAAATGTGGTGTACCAAGCGAATGTCTCAAGAGAGACAATCACCGCGAGATGCATTTTCATTCCTTTTCCGTTTACAACATTATTTTATTTTTTATGACGACGTGTGTGAGACGCGGATGACAGTCGATCTTGCTCTATTCGATGATTCCTACCGTCGTAGAAAATGTACCTTTAAATTATGTGTTTTATGTACAGATATTATAAAGCGCAGTATATATTGCTCTGAGATTGCGAGCCCTCGTGCCTCTGAGGCCCGATCGATCGTTTTTCCGTTTTCATTTACTTACCCTTTTCTAAACGTTCGTTTTGTTTTGTCGGTTTTTTTTCGAAGAGAGAAAAGAAATTTAAAATACAGTGAAAAAAATAGTAGTAATAATAACATAAGTGGTCAAGAGAGTGACAAAAGCAACGTTAAAGACGGGTTTCTCAAAAGAGAAAAAAAAAACAAAATAAACACAAAAAAGAGATAACAAGTTAAAAAACAATAAAGCTTTAAGCCAAACGAAAAACTCATTTCGATGCCTGTATAGATTTGCAATTACAATGATTTTTCATATTTTTTTACGATCTCTCGTAGCTTCGAAAAATATTTATAAAAATAAATACTTTGAAAGTTTACTTCGTTTCACTACAGTATATATTGATATATATAATATATATAATATTCATAATAAATAAGTAATAAATCAAATAAATAAATAATTTGTATGTTCATTATTTTATAGCTTCGCATTTAATCTTTTATTAATATAGGATTTACGATTTAAATACGGCCATCTTTTATCGTTGCGAGTTGATTTCGCCGTATTCATCTTTTTTCTCTCTCTCTCTCTCTCTCTTTCTTTCTCATTATTTCGTCGTTTTTTATTTTTATTCACGTTTTATTTTCATAAAAAAATAGGCATATAACATGCAATTTCGAGTACTAGCACTTGCCGGATTTTTTCTTTGCATAATCGATTCCCTTCAACTCGTTTCCACCCTCTTTACTTTTTTCGTCTTCTTTGCTGCGGTTTTTGCGAACACGGCCATCGCAAAGTTAGAAATGCTTGCGCGAAAGTATTATAAAATTGATGTTTCACGACGATGATCGCTTTCTTTTACGACGATTTACAAAAATCTATATTTCTCCACCATCGTCGAGATAGGATATGGCAAAATACTCTGTATTTGGCATACGAATCATATTAACGTGTAAAATTCACTTAATTGATTCGTTTAAAAAGCTCATTAAATTCTAGTTGATTACGTTGAGGACACTAAATTCATTATGTTCCTGGATATGATTCATACGTTATACATTTCCATCGACTCTTTAAGTCTTTTCTCTGATAAACAAAATAAAATTTTCAATTCTACCTCTATTAGGTCGAAAAACACTTGTATACGCATCGAAAAGACTGAAAGAGTACCCTTAATATATATTCATCAAGCGAAAAATTTTGATTTAAAAAACTTTTGTATGCTCATATAAAAACCGATTGATCATCCACTTTTCTTTTACAGTTATACACTGCTAGTTGTGCGTTCGTTATTACAGATTATAGGCAACTTTTTTTCCAATGCATTTATGTTTTTATGTTTCTGTGTCGCTCTGCTATTCGTTCAACACATCTTCTTAAGTACTCTGATCGCACGCGCGCACTTTTGGCAAAATTGACTGTTCGGCGAGCAGAGATATACTTGCAAGCGCAGATGAGAATCGCTTTTCTTCCGAGAGATCCTAAAACGTATGTGTGTGGCTTCTTTTTTGCTCTGTATGCATATGTGTATGTGTGTGTTCGCGTATGGTTTTTTATGCTTTTACGTATGTTGCTTGTTTCGTATTCCTTTTTTTTATAAGTCCGACTCGCCGTAAAGTGCGGTCGAGAACGAGCGGTAATCCAGGGCCCCGGGAGTGGCGTTCGGTCCCTTGAACGGCGGCATTCGCAGAATGCAGTATTCGGCCTGGTCGGGCGGCAGTTCCCTCCTCAGCTCATCGGCTAGAATGTATGGCTGCGAAGGAAAAAGGTTTGTATTAGAACAAAAAGTTTTTAACTGTATAGTAGTTTTTCATTAGGAATCTAAAAAATATTTGAGTTATTCTTAGTAATTTCCATTGAAGCATATTGCTTATTTTCTTTAAATTTTGGAAAAAATGTTTCTAAATTAACTAAAAGTCAATATTACAGTTAATAGAAATCACGTACCGGATAATACACATTATATTTGGACAGAAAATTATCATTATTTAGATGTATCACAGTATGAAGAGTTCGTTACAAACTATTATAAAAGTATAAATGGAAATACACAGCTCTAAGAAAGCTTTTACAGAAATAAATAATCTGTTTACTGAACTATACATTGCGTTTCAAAAAAATTAATTTTAATATTTCAAATCTTCCTATTTCTAAATTCACGAAAATATTATCATCTGTAGACTGTCTTGCAAAGAAATTTACATAAAATCTGGAATATCCGAAAGAAAAAAAAAGGAAATTATACATACCTTGTCCCCAGCCAGAATACGGAAGCTGTCGATGACCTGCTCGGCAGTGTCGGTATCTGTCGACTCGCGAGTCATGAAGTCGAGGAAGGCGTCGAACTGCACGTAGCCAGAGTTGTTCGGGTCGACGATGGCCAGGATGCGCTGGAAGTCGATGTCGCCCTGTCTGTCCTTGCCGATCGAGTAGCCGAGCGACACCAGGCAGGACTTGAACTCCTCTGGCGCCAGACGGCCCGTTCGGTTCTTGTCGAAGTGGTTGAAGCTGCTGCGGAACTCGCTCAGCTGTTCTTGCGTGATACCCTGAGATACAAATTTTTTTGTAACAATTCTTTTACTTTAATTACTCAAATATTCAGAATTTAATTTTTAATGAATAGTAAACTTTACACCGTTATGAAAATCGCGATCAGAAATTTGATCCACAGATTATTGGAGACTTTCCAAAATATAAAGTACAGTCGATAAAGTAGGAATCATCAGTATTTTTACTCAAATTACATTTTCTAATTTGCAAGAATGTTCTTATAAAATAAATAACGAAAAAATTAAACTCTTCATTCAAAATTGAATTTTTCGTTAACAAAATTATTGACTAATAAATGGAAATATCTTCCTCTCCAACTCTAGACCGGGTAAACAGATAAGATTTCATCCAAACCAAAAAGCCCCGCAACGTCGCGAGACGTGTGTTGCAAAATAACCTACATACGTAAATATAAAAATCATATATAAACTGTCGAATAAAACGAGCCTCTGGCCGTCGGCCAACTCTCCGCATTTCGAAAATCTCGCGTGACAGCGTCGGCTTTGTGTATGAGTGTGTGTGTTTCTCGTTCTCTCCTTCTCACCTTGGAGTCGCGTGTGAGGATCTGGTTCTCGACCTCGTTGATGTTGCGGTTGATGGAAGTGAGCAGCTGCTCCCAGCCGACGCGCAGCGTCTCCATCGTGTACTGAGTGTAGCGGTTCTCGAATATCATACCCTCCTGTACGGCCTGGTGGATCTTCTCGAGCTCCTCGAGGTGGGCCTTGTACGCGTAGACCGCCTGCTCGTACTCCTTAAGCCGGTGCAGCTGATCCTCCAGTGTACCCTATTTAAGAATTATACAGAATTAATGATGTGAAACTTGAAACTATTTTAATATCCTAATGAACAAATTTATTTGTTCCATATGTAAAGTAATTATAAAATTTAAATTTAATCCCTCAATGTTCTGAAACAATTACCTGTAATCCAAGACCGATGGCAGTAACAGCATCAAGCTGTCTTTCGATCCATGGTCCAACTGCGTTAGCCTTCTCAGCAAACTGTCTGCGAAGCAGCTCGTTGTCTGTAGAATAATAAAACGAAATTAACTTTCCATTCTGTAAAATGCATTAAAGTATTATTTGAATTTGAGAAAATGAAACCTACTCTGTTGCTTGCGTAATTCAGCAGCCAATGTACCATCACGCTGTGGCACCAATTGTCTGACATCGCTCCATTTCTTGGTGAGGTCCTACAACACGTAACGAATAATATTAGTAACCCACTTAACAGAAACATTTAAAAAATTGTTATTGCACTTCTTTCTTACCAACGCAGTGAGGGTAGTGTAGGGATTCTCCAGTCCTCCAGGGATCTGGAACTGCTTGACGATAGACTCGACCTCGCGCACCAGTCCGACAATGGTGTTGTACTCTTTGTCGGCCTCGCCGAGGGTAGCCTTGAAGGCCGCGTGGGCGTCCATCAGCCCCTGGATCTCCTCCATCGTGTGGACGATGAACATGTCCACGAGATCCTCCCGTGTGCCGTCCAGCCAGTTGTTGAATGGCTGGAAAAGAAATTCACGATTAAAAATCTGGTTTGAATTTTTGGAATATTTTGATTTGGGAGTTGACTTACCGCGGCGCGCTTGGCGAACTCCAAGTGCAGAACGTCGATCTTCTCGAGGATGCGCTCGGCCTCGTCGAGGGCCTGGCGCCTGCGCTGCGTGAGCGAGCCGAGACGGTCCCACTGGTCGCAGATTCGCTGGCAGCGAGCGTTGACGGAAGCACTGTCGTGGTACTCCAGGGTACTGAAAATTACAAAGATTTTTTAGTGAAATTCGAGCAGGTAACGTCTTCTTTACCGACCGAAAACTATCTCGCGTATTTATTTTATTAATTATATTATTTAAAAATTACATTAAAATCAAGTTTCAAGTGGAAATTTCAAACTTTTATCAATTGCAAAAGAATTTTGACTTATCAATCATTAAAAATAGATACGTAACAGTACAATTCTCTAAAACAAACCATAACCTGTATCCCAACTTACTTGAGCTCCTGGGCGATGGCAGCGATCTGCTCGACGCGATCCTGGTGAGCGGCGAGATCGCTCTCGAAGGCCTCGTGCTTCTTCTTGAGAGCCTTCAGCTCGTTAAGCTTGCACTGTCTGAAGTGCTGGCTGGTGAGCATCTCCTCTTTACCGCCGGTCCAGTCCTCGTGGGCATCGGCTTTGTGCTTGAACTTCTGAGCGAGATGTTCGAGACGCTCGAGCCTCATCATCTCGGAGAGCAGCCAGTCCTCGAAGGCCTTCTCTGCGGTTTCCAGGCCCTTCCACGACTTGTTGATGTCGGATACCATCTTGCCCTCGGTTGGCATGTACGCCGGGCGATTACTCAGCCGCAATTTGGTCTGCAGCGTGTTGAAGTTCGTCTCGAGCTTGGCCTTCTGCTCGACACGTGGGGGCTTGTGTTTACGCCTGTAAGTGCGGTACTCCTCCAGTTTCTTCTGGCAACCGGCGAGTGAGTTGTCGGTCTGACGGCTGTTCAGCCAGGGCATCGTGCGCCTGATCCACTCGAGCAAGTCTGAGGCCAGACGCTCGTATTCTTCCATGAGGCGTTCGTTCTCCTGGTTGACTTTCAGTACCTTGCAGATCCTGTTGGCCGCTGTCTCAGCCTGGAGAGTCGTGGGATGTTTGGTTAGGGTTAGAATTGTCAAAGGTTTTGGTAAATTTTTGTGCTCTGCTCTATTTTAGCGACAGAGTGATACTAATAAATAAGAAAAGTGCATTTTTTTTTAAGTTTTCAAAGACTTCTATTCTTGAATTACCTTTATGTTAAAATTAACAATCAATTCTATAAAAAAAAACATTAAGTTTCTTTTCTTAACAAACCATATGCACAAAAATTTACTCTAAATATTGTACGTTAAATTTAAAAAGAAGTTACTAATATATTATTTTAAAAAACTGAAACATATACTCTTTGTTTCCTCAATATTTCGAACAAATTTTTAAAATCTATAAATATCGAAAAACGTCAATACTAGCAACTTATTTCAATATTGCACGTCACATTAGCATCATAACAAACAATAAAAACCATACGATAAAAGCATGGACAAATAAAAAGGTCATGTAAATTAGTAAGGATAGAAAAAAAAATGTTCACACACCTTCTGAGCACCACTGAAACAGTGATAGTACGACGACACGTACGTCATAACGGCTCGCTCGTCGGGCATAGCTGTGTTACGCATGTCTAGAAAAACACAGTCAAAGAAAAAACTCACAACCCATGCAGTTTTTAGTATTAGCGCATATCGTCGTCGTCGCGTGGGACGCGATATGCCGTTATATTACTATTATTATTCATTGTCATATTTTTCTTTTTCGTAATGTATAAAAGAAAAACGCAACGTTTCTCAAGTATTGTTATATGCTAAATCAATCAATCAATTAACGGAATAATGGTAAAGAATTGGAAAGTTGTATGAGGATTCAAGGAATAATTCTGTTATCAACTAAACGTTATTTTAAATTTTCATAAAGTCAAAATTCAATAGAAATTTCACGTTATTGGTTTATGAAAAAAACTTTTCAAAGAATACACAATCTTTAAAAAGTTATTCTCATTTTATCCAGCTGATAACAACAGAATTTAATTAATTTTTTGGATACTTCTATTTTACCAATATAGAAATTCAATACTCATTTGAAAAGAAAAAAAAATTCAATTTCGAACAAACTACATCGGTAAAACGGAATTAAAAATAAATTAATGTTTTTGTCGGATGATTTACTTGGAATAAGGATCGGGAGGAGCAAAACACAAGCAGTTCACGCAGTTAGCTGCTGACCTGCTGGGCGCCCTGGAAGGCGTGATAGTAGCAGGACACGTAGGTCATGATAGCCCTTTCGTCCGGCTTGGGAGTGTTGATCAGATCTAGAGGAATACAATCGTGTGCAGTGTGTTTTTTTAAGGACGGTGAGACAAAAAATAAAAATAAACGTGGCAAGGACAAGACATGTGAATTTTACTCCTGAAATTACAATGAGGTTACTCGTATACGCTTGGTCGGTGAAAATTTGCCTTTCATGAGGAAAATTAGCGATGCATCGTAACTTATATTCTCATGTTAATCTCTCTGTGGATTTTTCTCTCGTAGCAGTCAATTTTTCACCGACACTCAATTTTAAAAGTAAAGGCGTCAGTCTTTTCTTCTTATAGAGATAGATTTTTCATTAGCCAAGACATTACAAACGAAAGTTCACGGTTATGGTGAACACGAGTCAGACCGCCAAAGTGGCTGTAAATATTATCGCGAGTAAACATATATACCGGCGTTGCTCAAGAACACGCGATATTTCTAGTACGCTGAGGTGCTAAACCGGCCTTTATAACCGTCGAACAATGAAAACGATGCTAGTGGAAATTCTCGCTTCGTCGCAAGAGCATTGCACAAGTATTCGAGAGGATGGCAACGATACACGGGCAAATAGTTACTTAAGTATTTTCCATATGGAAATTAAATAGTGTTTATTGGCTTGGGCATAAGTTTGTTGATTTTATTGAAGTTAATATTTGCTATGTATTTGTAAATTTATCGTGAAAGATTCATTTTTAAGATTAATCTTTTTTTTGCCAAGAATGCGAAAATTTTAAATATCGCGCCTCTGCCATTATCGACAGCAAATAAGCAAATACAATTTTTCGTGAATTTTAAATTATAGTTTTCAAACAAAAATTAATTCATTTTGCTATTTTCTTAAATTTCCATTCTGCAATCCTTAAAATGGTCTCGGTTGGTAACTTAACATTAGCACCTCTAACAATACCCTTTCCAAGTAACAAAACGAATCTCCGAACCATTACACCACAAATCTCATTACATCGAATAAGAAAAAAAAACTGACAGTTCTACCCCACCCATCCCCACCCTCTTCAACATCACCATCGCCAACTCACCATCAGGATCCAACATGCGCGGAATGTCAAGGTACTTCTCGGCCACATCGAAGGCCGTGTTGAGATTCTCGAGTGGATTGTCCTTGCTGAGCTTGTGGTAGTCGATGAGGTCGGGCCTGTGACGATGGATGAGGGCACAGAAGGCGAGACCGTCCTTGAACGACAGATGGAAGTTCTGGACGTTGACGTTCTTGTACGGTGCGGTCTTGCGCTGACACCAGAGCAGCAGACCCTCCTTAGCTGTCATTTCTTCCACGGAAATGTCCTGGATGGCGAAGCGCAGAATTATCGTCCAGATCATGCCGAGGGTCATCTTCAGGTTGCCGTCAACGATTTCTGGAGATATATATTTATGGCCCCGTGGTGGGTTTAGGGAGCGTTAGAGAAAACAGAAAGTGTGCGGTTACCTGCTTTACCGTTCGTTACGTAGATATAGTTGTCATAACAAACTGATGGATGCTTGGCGTGCAGTGAATCGTTCAAATAACGTTTCAACGTTCATATAGATTTTGTTTAGAGGTTATGGTGCGTTTTTGATATGTTATGAACTACATCTACACAAAAATGCGAAGGCGGATAAAGTAGGTACCGAAAATAAAAATTCTCGACATGATGGTAAAAATGATGTTGCTGCATTGTTTAATGTTTCTGATTGTAAGAAGGTAGGTCGAGGTTACGTGAAATCTGTTTTACCAACGTTGTCTTTTTGCAGCATAATTCAAGTTAGATACTTTTTTGTAGTAAATGTTTCACATACCCTTGACCAAATCAAAAGGTTAAGTACCATAGGATGACTTTTAATCGATAGTTTCAACCAAAAGTAATCTAGTTTTACCAAATGACAGATAACACAATAAGCTCACCTTCGGCACCAATGGATACAAGCTTGACGCCCTTGCTGGCGATAAAGTCGAGGGCCTTGTTGACATTGGCGATCTTGTGGAATCGCATCTTGCCACGGTCGGGTTTGGGCAGAGTCTCGCCCGAGATGACTTCGAGCAGGAGCATGAGTTTCAGGCCGTTCCTGAAGTCCTCCTCGATCGAGTCGATGGCAGTGCCTGCCTTTCGTAAGTGCGAGTTGCACCATGCTGTGAAGGTCTGGAAAAGTAAAAGAGAAATATCTGGTTAGTGGATGGTGTTTGTGTATACTGAAATGTTTATTTTTTTTGTTTTTATTGTAGAAATAAAATTACTCTTCATCACAGGCTTCGGTTTCATCAGCATCTTGATTTATAGAATACCCCAGAATTTTCGAGAATTACGATCGATGAAGGCTTACACGAGCTTATGTGTTTCGAGCTTATTTTTGGAAATTTGACAATCAATCCTAATCCACGATGGCAACATACCTCTCCGGATGTGGCACATCCGATCTCAGAAAAGTGGAACAACTGGAATATATTAATCATCGGGATAGAGGCACACCGAGTATCGGATATTTGATCAGAATAAATGATCTTGAGATGAACGAAAATTTTATTGATTGTTGTAAACTTGTCTAAACCAATCACCAACAACTAACTACTTTTCTAACGATGTTTTAACTTTGTTATATTACAAAGATAATAATTGCATAATTTACCATTACATTTTTTAAATATTGCAAAACAAACTTTATCAAACGAGCATATCTCGATGCCACATCTTTTTATCAACATGTACAAACACACGATTTTATAGTGGAAAGTGAGCCACGGTATCTATCATTACAATCAACCAATTTTGCGGCATCCTCTGCATCCTAATCGCGGGAGATTTCATTTCGCATCCTTCCGCCACAATTACAATCGCGCCGACTTCCCCTCTCTCTGTCGAAACCTCTCGGCAGAGCGCAAAAACACAAAGAAAACGCGTGCGATTAGAAACTATCGAAACCCATCCGCATGTATATATATATATACGCGATTTCACCGCGGCATTCCAGAGATTTTGAGGAATCCGTCGTCGTCTTTAGGTTTCACTCCCGGCACAACAAAAACGTGCACAATGGAAACACTTCGCCTTATGGATACCTCCTCGCTTTCGAGCGGAAGAGCTTCACGGATTATTAACCCATTGACCTTGTGTGCCACGCAGGTGGGTGTTCCGGTGTGGGAAAATGTCCTTTCGCGGTTCTCTTCTTCTCCGCTATAGTGAAGTGTATATAGAGTGCAGAGTCGTTGCTCGGGTGCGGATTATATATTCGACGGGGTTTCATATTGATGAAGGAGCAACATGGTATCGGGTTTACGAGGCGGAAAAAGACCGTTTTTGTAGTAGACGATTCTTTAGATATTTTTTTGCAGAATGGTGTACGGGTTTGAATTGTTCATTGTTTCGGTTTCACATATTTAGCGCTAGACATATCCGATAGATATTTTAAAATAGTTTGTCGAGTGTATATGACAGCGATTTGATACTCATAAATTTCTTCCAATCCTTTATCTCGACATTTTAACTAAAAAAAAAAGAGAAGATTTCTGTATACTATAAATAACTTTCTGTATTTATAATATAATGATAAATGTTTTTTACAGCATGAATTTATGATTTTATTTAGAGTTCCGGCTAAAAATATCAATACCAACGAAACAATTCGACGAAACTATAGACGCGCTCGAAAATCGTAAACTAAATCCCAAATAGCCGCAGGTTTCTAACCGCTGATAAGGCGAGCAGACAATGCTTGAAGCAGTCTCTCTCTCTCTCGGGTATTTTTAGCGGCCTGTTAATCTGCAGCGTCTACCGTAATCACTCCAAACTGATACCACTTCTCTATATTTAACCCTCCGCTCCTACTCACGTACCAACGTAAAATACTCTAACCTAAAACTTTCTAGACATTCCAACCTTTTTTTCTCCGTTGAACGTGCCCTTCAACTGCCAAAAAATCTGTCTGTCACCTTTTCCCGAAATTTTCCGTCAATGACGAAACGCACGCAGACAGACACAGACTCGCCCTCTAAAATTATCCCCTATAACGCGCGACAACAGCTGGTGCGATCCACGTAACGAATGACCCACGGATTTACACGTCGACGGTTTTGCCCTTTTTCCGCTCGTGTATTCGTCATCGATTTTTCAAGTACACGCGCGTGTACGAATGTGGAGAGACGACGAGATGGGTTATTTTGAGAATGCGTTTCAAAAGCGGAACCTTGTAGACGCGAAAAACAGTTTTTTTTTTTTTGCAGAGTCGAGGTTAGGGTAGAGCGAAGTGTACGAGGCGACATGATGATATGTGTGGATACGGGAAACCATAGGATTTACGGTTGAGAGAAGATGATTAAATGGTTCGTGCGATTTTTTAGTGCACGACGCGTGTCAAATGTTACGTTAATTTCGCAACGAATGTATAGCGTAAAAGTATTACATAAAGGCAACGTAATAAACGCGGCAAACGGCGTCCTTTATTTATAATAAAGTGAATCACGCGGGTATTTATAAACAAGTTATTCGGTAACAGGAAAAATTCTGACTGGTTTATAAATAACTTAATACTCGGACATAAAACGTGTATATTTCGCTGGTTTCTTTTCTAGCGAGTATGTAAGAAATCGATTATAAAACTTTTAAGAAGAAAAAAAAATCTATATTTAAATATTTTAAGTATTAAAGTATATCAAAAATGTTATATTTAGCATGCTAAAACATCTGGTGAAATGAGATATGCGATTTGATGACCGAAATTATGAAATTATTAAATAATTTTAGTTATGAATTTTATTTTCATCGGGATTGAACGCAAAGTTTAATAATTTATTTTAATGCGATATAATAAGATTGGAAATTCCATTCGAGACGTGACATTAACTTATACACCATTTAAGTATTCTTCAACTAACAACTCATTCGTCTCTACCAAGACTGAATATAGACGTCAAAGAAGTTTTTCCACCAGGTTTTAAAAACTAATTAAAGTCAGTGACTCTGTACCCACAGTATAGCACCGATTTTTTCCACCATCACGGACTAAGAAAGAAATAAGGAAAAAAACTCTTTTTCAAAAAATCCCCTACACATTTCCCGATAGCCAAGCGTCACCGCGGCATCATAAGCCACAGACAACCTCGCCTCCCCGCGATCGGCACACGTACACACAGCTCGCGCGCGAGAGAAAACGAAGAACGAAGAGAAAGAGAAACACAGAGAGGAGAGAGCGCGCTTTGTGTATATTTTAGTAACGACCCCGATCCCTCCTCGCTATATATATCTAGTGTCCTGGTTCTTTCTCTCTCGCGAGCGCTCGCCGCGTTCTCTCTCTCTCCTTCTCTCGCGAGCTTTAATAAAGTCGCCGATCTTTTATTCATCGGGATCGCCCGTGGAAAAACGTGCGCCGCTGGCGCCATGAGCTCTGCGCGGTTGTAGCGGCGGCCATTGTGGCTAGCGCGATTTTTCCGCACGCAGCGACGTCGTGGAGGCCGATGGTGCAGGCTAATATTAACGACTTTGTGGGACCGTGGAGGATAAAAATCGGCCGGTTTTTTAGGGATTTTTGGTGAAAAATGGTGGGATGATTTGGGGGGAGAGAATCCTATTTTAGCGATTTTTTTCTTGATTATACAGTTTACGAAAAGAATCATTTTTTCATCTAAATGATAGAGTTTATCAGTGTTGCTAATGTTAAAAAAGTCTCTAGTTAATTTTCAAATTTAAATATCAGAGAAATTCTGCGTACCATGAAGCGTTTTATAAGTTTTATCTGAAAAACGCCTGAGATGAAAAATTGATAGCTAGAGAAAGTTAATATTAGATGCAAACTAAGTTGACGCCTCAATGGCGCCAGACGCCCAGTTAAGGGTCAACATGATGACCTCTATAAATAAACACTGTCGCACAACAATCGACAAATTTTCTGAAAACTTTTTGTAATACGTTAAGTAATGTCTTGAATTTGGCCAATTTTTTTGATAATTTTCCAAATTTATTAAGAAACTTATGGTTTCGAAGAGAACTCTTTAATTTGAGTTAAAATTTGATTGTTTGATGTGTGGATTTCAACTCAAGAATAATTTTCATTTTAAAATAATGATTTTTCAGATTTCTTAATTTTTTTTTTAATTTTTATATAAAGAAAACATACCAATGAAAGTAGCTAGACACATTTTTTCATCAGATAATTGATTTTTCGACTAAACAATATTTCGACGTATCTACTTTTAAACGTACGACAATACGGTTTATTTTTATATCACAAAAATAACAGAAAATTCACGTTACTTTAAATATTTTTCACTTCATTTCATCTCAATTATCGTATTTTTCGCGACAAACATCCCAACAAAATCAACATCGTCACCACCATTTTCACACCAACCGCATATACATCATCTCTCAACCCATGAACAAAAAATACACCCCCATTCCCACCCACACATAGAGCCAAATTTCGCGAGGACGCGTGGGAAAACGCTCGTGTCGTCCAGGGCCTGACTCTCGCTCACGAGCTCCGGCGCTAAAAATGGATTTTTTCCGGCAGCGGCGGCGGCGAAAAATATTGAGTGAAACTTAATACGGGGAGCCGCCACCGCTGCCGGCCGTTGTAAAGCGCACACACACGCCGAGACGGCCGCGGGCCAAAATTGGACATGAGCCACCCTGACTTCAACTCTCTCTCTCTCCGAGCGCGCGCACACGCCGAGAGCCGCTCTACGATCTATTTGTAAGACATCGGTTCCTCCCGCACGCGAGAGAGAGAGAAAGAGCGGGATGAATATCTGCGTGGTTCGACAAACATTTGTCTGGTGGGTGGTTGTTGCGGGGTGGGGTTTTTTTTTTTTAGTTTTGCAATGTAGGGATAATTATATTGTTTTGATGGATAAAGGTTTCTGAAGGATAAGAAAGTGTATTAATTAATTAATTAAAAAACGTTTCTCCCATCTTTTATGAAGAAAAATTTCTATATGAATGCTAAATTGATTGTATATCAATTATACCAAACAATATTAAAATGACGTTATTAAATCTATTCTCCTATACTTTCTATTAAATATTTTATATAATAATTTTTATTTAAATGAGCAGATAAATCTTCTTTTACGAGTATAATAAAAGCCGCTCATACTCTTGCAATAGCTTTAAACGCGCACGCTTATATTCAAAATTTATGAAATATTAAGTAAACAGCGTTTTAATGTATGTGTTTAACGAGAAGATTAGCATTTGATAAATATATATATATATATATCTACGAGCATAGCGGCGCGTAACGTAATATACGTGTCGGCGCAATGAGATTGTATATATCGCGACACGATAACGTGAATTCCGGGATTTAAAATTAAACCGAGAGACAATTAGCGCGCGATTTCACCTTCCACTTCGTTTCGAAATCAGATCGTTTCGTATTTGATTGTTCACCAGAATTACTAAAATACACCTCCTCCCTCTCAGTGGAAATTCTGTCATCGTTTCGAGACGCTCGCTTATATCTATATATATTCGCGATCGTTGTGTTGTTTTTACTTAAAATTCTTCAAAAACATACATTATGCACCGCATATTTCGTCAAGTAAAGATAGTTAAAAGTATTTATCAAGTAGCTACTTGTATTTTCTATATTGATAACGTATCGTCGCTTTTTCATGTGGCTATAAGTATACACGTAAAATAATTCCTTTCAAGAGTACCTGCATTATCTGATAATTTTGCGATGCGATGATTTTGCCTAGAATATACAAAGATAAAACCGTTATATCTCATGATCCAATAATCTACGTACAAATTTCGAATAATTATATTAATCAATATAAGCGTTTACCTAACCCCATTATCCATCATATTTATATTACACAAATACAAAAAAAAAAAAAATTTGATCAATTATTTCCATACGCTCATGAAAGCGCAACCGCACGAAAAAAAATCTTAAAATACTATAAGATAAACACGAAACCCGGCAGTCTCTCTTTCACCACCACGATATCGCAATCGCGCCTGCAAATCAGCCAGAAAAATCAGTAACCGATCTCCCCAGCGTAAAGAAATCCCCACCACAAACTCACACGTATAATCGCGGCACAATATAAACGAACCGGCGGCACGTGCCACGCGCTCGCTCGCGTACATACAAAAAAGCAGCAGCGGCAGCAGCAGCGCCGGCCGTGCAAAAAGTATGTAGCCGAACATCTGTTGTCTGTACACGCGTCCACGCGAGTGAGAGAAGAGGGGAGCGAGCGATTTTTCGCGCGCGTAGTAGTTCGCACGGTGTAGAAAATTGCCGTTGTAACGGCGGATATACGTATTGTTGGGAGTGAAAGTTATATATACAAGGTGGAAGGGAGAGGTTTGATAGGATAATTTTGAGCGGGTATATTTTTCTTCGCGGATGGTAGTTTCTCGGAATGTTTGTAGAGAGATCGTTGTGGAAAGCTGCGGAGGAGGTTAGAGTTTTATGGTTGGCAATGGTACATATCATTGTATTTTACAGAGGCAAATATGACGGTTGAAATAGAGAAAGTTCAAAACTTCGCGCGACTGAATGTTAACATCTTCGTTTTGTTAGAAAACTAGGCGCTAATTGGTCACACGTTTATACAACACTTTTTCATCCCACAAGCGGCATATCAACACCAAAAAATGACACTCGCCTTGCCAATCAATTATACCCGATTTCATTACACCATACTGCAAAAACAGCTCCCGCGGCGGCGGTAGTATATAGAGAGAAAAAGGAGCCGCTGCATGCCGTCGTCGTTGTAGCGGATTACCTCACCAGGCGGCGCGTCAATTATTCGCGATTATTTTCGCATTCCACGCGTTGTGCTCGCGCGGTGTATCCCGCGTGCGTCAGCGATCGTTAAATAAAGCAACGACGACGCGTGTGGAGTGTGCGCGGGATCGGTGATTAATCGCTGGCGCTTATGCAGTTCTTCTTTAAGGGTTTATTTTGAGGATCGATCGCGTAACGTCTTTTTAATATAATGGCCGTTCAGAGGAAAATTATGTCGTATTTTTTGTTTTCGAAGGACTTACTTTGCAAATATAACACAGCGCACAAACAGTGCATACTCTTTATCCGAATAAAAAGATATAACGCGTTATCGTCCTCAAAATACTCTTACTTTATCGTTTTAAAACAGAACGGAAGTAAGTTAAAAAGATACTCTTGCGGTATAATACACTGCAAGTTTCTCCTCTTCCTGTAATACACAATAACATACCCCAAATTTATTCTCACACAGTCAACCTGCCAACATGTTTCTTTATA
>JAPYZO010001714.1:0-16921 GCA_030522905.1 Torymus flavipes
TATTTATTATTTTGTATTATTTATATCTTAACATAAGTACTTTTGTGTTGACACATTATTAATTACAGCTAATAAATGATTTAAAGAATAAGAAATAATTGTAATTTTTGTAAATACTAATGAATTTATAAATTATTGAAAAAAAATGTATAATGAATAAACATATTTTACATTTGAACTATATACTACACATGTAGGATCAATAAATTCATTTGGAGGAAGCAAAGTGCCAATATATTGGCAGCGGTTTTTCTGATAATTTATGAAAACTAATCTGATGAAAACTTATTATATTCCCTGAATCTCAATCATTCTACAGCTCATTTTCGATCATATAGCCGTACTTGACATACGCTTCGATCTTTCGCACGATCGGTGCAGGTAAATTCGCGCGCTTTTTAGCCATTTCAAACTTCGTGGTGAGTTCCCCGGCATATATACTGAATGATGCCACGTAACCGCTTGACTCGAATGCCGTGACAATCGTTTCATTCCTAGCTAGTGCTGTGAGCTTCTCTTCGTCTATCGAAAGTATGTTAAAGAACGATATGGCACAGTCCTCTATGTCGATTTTCTGACTTTGCATTCGGTTGACCTCTTCAAGGCACTTCTTCTCGAATCTCAAGTAGGTCTCGCGGGACTGGACCATTTTTTGGTATTCCTCACAGAGGGATTGGCCTAATGCCTCACGTTTAATGGTTTCCCTGATGATGATTTTAGCGATAGCTTCGCTGGATGGTTTATTTGGCAGTAGTTCGAAAGGCGTTTTGCCATTCTGGTTGCGCGCGTTCAAATCGGCTCCAAATTTAAGCAATAAAGCCGTCACTTTAGCCAGCCCATTCTTGCAGGCCACGTGGAGTGCAGTTTCATGTATAAGTGCATCAGTGACGCGTGCGCCCCGCTTTAGCAAAAGATGGAGAGAATCCAGACGATTGAAATTCACTGCGTAATACAAGGAGAATTTTCCTTTGTGTGTCTTTGCGTTTAGATCGGCGCCATTGTCAAGAAGAAGCTGAATCTGAAAAACAAAGCGATTGTTGTTTTATGAAGCTATAAGTTAAAAGTTTAGAAATGAAATTTAAAACCGTTGCTAATTCAATGGCAATATTCCATATATTTATTTGTAAGTCTCATAATAATCAACCCGTTTAATTATTATTGAAATCACAAACAATTAAATAACCAACCACTCGAACAAATTTGTAAATCCATATTATTTTTTGCCTAGTGGGCCGAAAGTACCACTTTCGCTCCCGGCACCCGATCGCGAATGTTGTATTTTCGGCCTCACTAGACAAAAAAATCGTATACTAACCATGGGAGCAAATAAAGAATCCCTCAGATCGCATGTTTGTCTGGGACATTCTTTACTTTTGCTCCCTAGGTGTGTAATATACTATTATATACTCACCATTTCCGTCTTGTCTTCTCCCTTCCTATGCTCACTAAAGTAGCGGAGCAGCGGTGTATACCCTTGATTGTCCTTAGTATCTATATTGACTTTATGGCTAATCAGCATCTTAACCGCCTCCACCTTATCTTCCACTACCGCCAGGTGCAGGATACTCTGCCCTTTGATATCTATCGCCTCAAGAGATGCTCCTCTAGCAATAAGCTTTTCTGCCGACTCGATGCTGTTATTTCTTGCCGCATAATGGAGAGGCGTCATTTGGTCATCGTCTCGCGCATCCACGTCAGACCCCTCGTTGATGAGTACTTCTATGACGTCGGCCCGCACACCGAATGCGGCGGCCCAGTGCAGCGCTATGCGGTTCTTACTATCAGGCGCGATGAAATTTGCACCATGGTTTGCAAGCACATATATACATTGTATATCCCTCTTTCTTGCCATTGCAAAGTGCAACAACGTCGTCACAGGATCATACCGTGTCTTTAGTGTCTTGTTTACGTTCTTGTCACGGGAGATCATCTTATTCGCTAAATCATATTTCCCTGCAAGTATTGCATTCCACAAATTCAATGTCATCTTGTTTCCTGTGATCACGAAAAGTTCAGATAGGTTAAAAGACTAACTGTCGACTACAATGTTTGTACAACGATTGAGTTCATCTAAGCTTCTACGGCCCTATTTATATGCAGGCCGATCTATATGGGCGACAGAAGGACCTCAGGTACGAAGGTGAGTACGCAGGTCTCCCAGAGTCTAATTACAGAGCAAGATGCCGCACGCCGTGAGTTGGAACCGACGCCGCATTTTTTGAATAGGGGAAAGTAGACAAATTCTCTTCAGGTATGTACATATTACGGGATTTGTGTAAATAGATTTATGATGTTTAGAGTGAAACTCCAAGCGCATTAGTGGATATAAGCCTTAAGGAGGATCATGGGTCTAGGTAAGGACTGGGCTATTGAATTAAAACTATGAGAAGCTTTTTATTACAGTGGGAGGGAAGTGAGAGCATTGCTCGTCAAAACACACTGAGTGTCGCGCTCTCTCGCTTTGGAACGCTGCGCTCTCAGTTTTGGAACACTGCGTGTCAAAAAATGAAAAAATACGTTTCAAATCATTTTTAAAAAACAGCAATATTTTGATTCTAAAATGATCGGTGAGGTATATTCGATTTGAGATGGATCAGGTCTCCTATAAAATGTGAATTTTTTCAAATTTCTATTTAATACAACAGCTAAAATCAAGAACAATCTTATAATCTCTCCTCACAAAACTTGTTCTAAATAAAGGCAGAATAATATAAAAAAATTCATATATGCTATTTATTTCTATTTATATAGGAAACTATGCGGGAACCATAAAAGTTGAAAGTTCCAGAGACTTCACCATGTACTCAGATTTCAAAATTACATAAAATACTTATAAAACTTCGGAATTCAATTTAATTATGATGACTCCAAAATCATTTGCATATAATAATCGTCTAAAAGAAACGCTGCAAAAAATATTTTCAAACATTCTTCATATTTCATATATTTAATGAGCCTGATGATATAACCATTAAAGCAAACGTAAAAATTTTGTTAAAAAATATGCTAAAGTGAATATAATTATCTTTTAGAATAAATCATAGAAATACGTTAAATAACATAGAAGCACTAAGAACTTGACGTAGCGCCCTAAAGTAACTATTAATAAATCCAGGAGGGGAAAATGAAAGCGGCAGCACGTAGCAGAGATATCCTCAACGAAAAGCGCGAGAAATGGGCAAAATTAGTCAGCTGACGTACACAGTGCCGACTCGCACACAAAGATACACGGACACACACATAGACGTGCGCGCACATAGAAGCAGGAAGCTCACGGGACAACGAGACGATTAAGCATCAGGGACAACGACCCACGGTGTGTGTATGCGTATGTGTGTGGTAGTATTCTCTTTTCTTGCGGAGCGAGTGTAGGGCCCGCGCGTGCGCTCACTTCCTGACGTCTAGGTGCGGTACGCGTCTCGCGAACGATAACACGCGACGACGGATTGCCGGCACCTTCGCCGACGCGCATAATGCCCCCCTTTATTCTCCGCCTCGATTCTCATACTTGTCACTTCCACGTGTGCTAGCTGCGTCTTCTTCCTCCTCCGCGTCTAAGTACCTCGTCACGTTGGTTTTGCGCTGACGAAGTTTTTTGCTTTTTCTACGCCCATCCGCGTCCTTTTTTTTGCGTTTCGAGTTCCTTGTGTGGTTGCTGGTGATGCACGTCGAAGTACGTTCGCGATGACGTGTCTGGTTTATGCCTCGATCAGGCTTATTATAAAAACGTTATAGGGCGTCTATAAATATGCTAAGGAAAGCGGTGTTTTCGGTAAACGGTGCATGGTTTTTTACGCTTAGCGTAAAGTACATGCTTATTTAAAGGTACAAAACACTTTTTTCTAGTGAAATTTCAAATTAATAATAATAGCATATTCTTTTATGAATACAACTAGATTCCCGCACCTTAAAATATTTTCATTCATCAATGAATGAATCTTAATTGTCACTTGCAAATTGATGATGAGCTTAAGGTTGGAAAAAATTACATATTAAAGGTTACATACTTTAAAACAACGGAGAAATAAAGGCAATAGTTAATAACTTCTCTAATAATTAACTAGTCTAAAAACAAATACCAAGAGGTACGCATCTCAAAAAATTATCTTCACCCTTACGTGTGTAATGTAGACAGTATGACATTTGATATTCATCGTTAAACGTCTGCAAAATATTTTCATTTGATTGCAAGTCGTGATGTATGTTAAAAATGACAGAGATCCCCGAAAATCCACGTTTGACCTCGGCATGAGAATTAAATATCATTTTATTATCAGGAAATCCTTAAAAGCAGGAAAAAGCATTAAAATAATTTGGTTTGAATGTACTTTTCCTTGCTTTTCAAGATTTCCCGACAATAAAACTATATTTGAAGAAAATCGGCTTTTAACTTAAGATATTTTTGTCAAGTTAATTCTAGTATATCAGATCTGATAAAAAATAAAAATAAGTGACATGCTTTGTTGGGTATTTTATTAATGAGACGGAGGGAGAGAGATATGTTTATACATTTACAATAATAATGTCAACAGTAAAACAAATTAATGTCGAAAACATCTTTAACTTAAATTTGATTGGATTATTATTTGCGAAATACTGTTTGTGTACTTCAGGCATTGTTGACATATTAAATTAACACGAAACAAAGTTGACATACGAAAGTCTTACAGTTACGAATTCAGCATTCACGTAGGTAAGTGATATTTTTCTTCTTTTCACATTCTTTTAACATTTTTACGTAAAGATGATTTAAATATTACAAAATTATTTTTTTAGTAAATTATTAAGTACATGATGGGTATTTAATTAGTTATTAATTAAAGAAAATGCTTATGAGTTCCATTACATCAAATTCGTTATTTTAGTTATATCAAATTCAAAGGAAATAATTATATAGATTAAAATTTATTTCATTATTAAAATATTGTAATAGTTAATTTTATAAAATCCAATCACTGAATTATTTTATTAAATCGAAAAGAAGAAAAACGATTGTGGAGTAACATATTAAAGTTTACATATATATTTTCAGAATGTGAGATTCGTTAAAAAAAATTTGGAAATTTATATTACTGAACTTTATTAAAAAGGAACGTATTCAAGTAAAAAGAAATTCTCACTTGAATAGAGAATAACGTTTTCAATGATTTACGAGCTCATCAATCTTTAGACGATTTACTGAAGTTCTTTTAATCTTTTTCTAGATACTAAAAACGATATTAACAAAGCAGATTCAAGTATAAAGTATCATACAAATCAAAAGAGTTTTTTCAAAATGTCTTTTTCGAAAATACCAGACAAGAATGCAGTCATATTTGAAATAGAAGGATCGATACGGTTCGAAGGTTTTGTACCCGAAGAAGAAAAGTACCAGCTTATTAGAAAATCTAGTATTCTTATGGGCTGTCATTTTTTGTTCAATAAATCCTCCGAGTGGACCTTTTTACGTCCCTACGTCGCTTCAGCTATTTTCAGAGGTATATCGTTCAAACGGGAACAAATACTAGCAGGACCCATTAATTTTTTGAGAAAATTTCACATCAACAACGACGATCTTTCATTGAAACTAAATAACAAGCCTTTAGACGAATTCATCGAAGGGGGTTTTGAATTGATGATAGCTGAAAAGTATTTGACAGTAGTAATGTACGAATTGCTAGTTACTGGACACGTAGCACCTTCGTCGACAGTAGATGTTATATCACCACAACCTCATTATTCTTGGGAAAGTGCTATCCAAAATATCATTCAGAGATGCAGCAGTGATAAATACTTTCCTGGTGAAGTGAAACTAATTGATCCCAATAATAAATGGTAAATATAAAAACTTTAGTTATGTACATTATAAAGCATGTGTGAAATTCTTCTGTATGAGATAATTATATCAATTTCATCTTAATGTATATAATAATTTTTTTATTCTTGATATCGTAAATAGATATTCGTGTATTCAAGATTCGTTAATAATTTTTAATAAAATCTAAAAATGTTACTACGTGCCTAGTACTCACTACTAACAAAATTTGAAAGTAGATATATTTTTTAATTTTTGTTGTAGGTGGAACTATGAGATGATATTTACAAAAAGAGCCATTAATAATGATAATACAGCTTCAGAACCTCTACACGAGTAATGCTTTTTAAAATAGTTGACGAAAATTACATCATGTTGCCATGTTCTAGGGAAATCGTTAATTTTATTTTAAGAATGAAAAGTGTCAGAATAGTGATAGATATTAATTTATAAGTTTTTATATGTGTGCGTTTAATTATACGTCATGTCAAAAATTGAAGTTACATTGTATAGATTGTATTTAATAAAAATGAAAGACTTTTAATAATAATCACAAGTTTGTTAAAACAATTTCAAGCTATACATTATCTCTCCGTGCGCCTGAATTCTTTGTAAAACTACTGTCACGGACGAGCGACCTATCTATTTCCCGGGTTCCCTTCCCTATATTGACAGCGCAATATCGTCGGCTCCTGACTCCCGATCAAGTTCACTCATTACACCGACGCCTCTCCCACTCTCTCATCTCGCGGAAGCCAAGGAAGAGCACGGGATCGTCATCATAGCCGACTAAACAAATATCCGCAGACACTTTGCCACCCCCTCCATCTCTTCTTGCGTGCCCGCATGCGGGTGAACGTCTGCGCGCGCGCGACTGAGCCCCGGTATAATGTGACCGCAAGCACACCGTATAACACAACCGCACGAAATCCGGGTAGCAGTAGCTGTAGCTGGGTACGTATATAAGGTATATGTATATGTACGCACGCGTGCGAGCGCACGAACGGTACTTCGGACGAGCGGTGCTTTGAGGTAAGCTTAATGCTCGCACGCGCAATTGCATATCGCTTTGCCGCTCCAAGTGGATGAGAGGAACTACGGAGAGAGTGAGTGAGAGAGGGAAGTATAAGGTCCACGTAAAGTTAAGGGAGGGCTGAGGCGGAGAGAAGAATGGGATGTCAAGCGACTGGCCGGCCGTGAAAAAGACGGCACAGGGGCCCGAGTTACGTCTTATGTATGCGTAATGGTTTGAGAAGGTTCTAGATGTAAGCGATTCTCAATTTGGAGTAGGTAATGGATTCTATTTATTGGCAATATAAGGAAATGTATGATTTGCAAATTTTAATTCTAATCAATACATACAAGTCTAAAGATACATTAAAAAGTAAACAGATAGAAAGGGTTTACAAATACTATAAATGTTCAATTTTCTTACAAAATTTACATGCACAATTTATTAAGTACACACTATAATAATTGTTTTACATACAATTACTATATTCTCAATCAGATTTCTTAAAAACATGCAGTCCTATTGCTACTATAAATCTTCACTGAAAGCACCTTTGCATTGACAAGAAAATTATGCCCCCTTATTTGCACCAATACCTCAGCGCAACTTTTTTACACTACTGTCTTATCTTCGCGGCACCTCACCGCCGCTGCGATAAAGCTCTCGGCGCATCCCCCTGGCGCGCCAAGGTTCGCGCGAACGCGCGCGTAAGAAAGTTATTTACGCGGTAATAATCTTATTTGCCAAATAGCTTCCGTGCGCAGAACGGCGTCCTTTGCACCTGCAACAGCAGCAACAACAACAAGACGCGTACACATACAGAGAGGGAGAAACGGAGGAAGAGAGAGCAGGAGAAACGAGAAGGAAGATAGAGACTCGCTTTCCGGCTGCGAGGGACACGGGAAACTAGATGCCCGTGTGTAGCCAAGAGGAAGCGCGATAAGACCCGCCGAGAGAAAACCAGAGGTAGAGAGAGAGAGAGAGAGAGAGATGCTACTGAGCCGGGGCGATCATTAGGCAAATGGGCGCGCGCTATTATGTGCGAGCTCCACTCTCTCTTCTCCCTCTGTCTCTGTCTTCCCGTCTTTCTCTCCCCCTGCTGTTTATCTCTGGATATCTTTTAGGATTTCAAAGCTACGATTGCGCGCCTAACGGATGCCCAAGTCTCGTGTTGCTCGATAAAGCGTATAGGTATGCCATGTTCGAGACGAGAGTTATTTGCGCTAAACTAATATAATGGCATTATACGCGCAGCCGATGCAAATTATTATAAATTAATTGATTGTTTACTTAATTAAATGAGAATACTTAGATTTAATTGGATTCGTATAGATATGCATCCATTCATCATTACTGCATTGAGAGCGAATATGATCGATGATGTGCGTGGTGTGAGCACGACGGGCCTTTGTACTATTATATTATAGTTGCACTAATGAAAGGTGCCACTAATTAACGAGAATAATAGTTTATCGTCGGGATATATTGCGAACGCTTAATTTAGAATTTAGATTGATTATGGAAAAATATATATTCATTTAAAAGTATTAAATTTGTTCAAAATTAGTTTAAATAAATAATCAAGCTCGTGGCACATCATCCTTCAAAATATATAATAGTTCTATTTCAATTCCAAGTTCTAATTTATGATGTATTATATCATTCCGTAAAGGCTTGATACTGTGATAGTAACTATAACAAATTTATTTAAACTCACTTCTTCGTACCTTCGCTATCCAACTTCAATGTTCATAAACTCAATTATTCGAAATTCCCATCTCATTTCCTAGTGTTCTTCCGCACCTCTTCATACATTCAGTATCGCAACAGTCGGTGAATAGACCACCCCAGGAGCTGTTTTTGCCACGGGCTGATCATCAGGGACTCGAAGTCTGCTCTGCTCCTCTGCGTAGCGCATCCGTTCCGTCGATCCTCACAACGAGATATCGAGATTATTGTTTGCGCACTGTACGCCGGGGGTGTATACATATGGGCTTCTTTGCGCGCGTCGGGCGCGTCAACGGACTAATGAATTAGGGTTAGCGGTCTACGTGTTTTATGCATTAGTAAATTGATTCGGGCTGAGCCGGAGAGATTTGTGGCTTTCTGGACGGCCTAACCCCACACGCTAGTGCGCGCCGCACGCCGAATGTCGAGTTTGCGTTGCGGTGAAGGGTCGTGGCCTTTGAATTCAAAAACATTGTCAAATTGGAGGATCAAGCGAAATACGCGCATAGAAACACGCATGTTCCAATATTCGAAACATTGATTCACTTGGTTAGGGTTTTTATGGTTTTATTGCAATAATATAAAAATGAAATAAAAAGATAGAAGTTTTTTAATGTTTTATTTTTCAGTTGTTGCGTCCTATACAAATTTAATAATAATGCGTAATCAAAAATCTATACGACAGTATGCGATCCCCGAGATTTCTCATCATATTTATCAAATTATAAGAAAATCAACAAAACTGAATCATCTCACAAAATATAAAGTTACATATTTCCATTATTACATTTATTGGCGTAAGAAAAATACACGCGAGAGCGACCACGAGAATTGCTATTAATCTCGCAAACCACATTTCTCAAGAAAATTTACATAAATATTAATCCATGAACCGGCGCCTCGATACATCCTCCTCGCCATATACATATACCATTCCCCTGCGCGCGCAAAGACGAGGCGCGGCAAATTGTTTTCGGGGGTCCCGCGTGCGCGCGGGAGCGCGAAAGCCGTCGACCAGAACAATGCAACTCCCGCCCCCGCGCTTATTCGCTCTCGCGCGTACGCATACACAGTAGCAGCGGCAGCTCTCCCCCCGAATCATTATGTATGCGGCGTCGCACTCGCGCGTCACTTCGCCTCCTATATAGATTGGCCCCGCGTAGAGGGTCTCTACGTAAGGGCCGTATGTGCGGGGAGGGCTGAGCCGACGTATATTCCACTCGATCCGCGGGAAAGAGAAGTTGAGTGATAAAACGTAGGAAAGAAGGAAAGAGAGTGTGTGGGTGTGGGGTCGGCGCGATGTGACGTTGAGAAGATGACGCGGGAGAAAAATTGAGGGATAAGCGTAATTTAATGGGCTATCGTAATTAACGGAGGACGCGCGAGAGGTAATAATTATTAATTGTTCACGGGACGGGCTTTTGTGGAATGAACTTTTTTGTCTATACGTGCGGTATATGAATGGTAAGATAATTTTTTAGGATTTCATAATTAACCATGAGACTTTACGATTGCATATTGTTATATGAATTATATTATAGCTGGTATCAACTCATTTTCAATGTTCGTCTACCGTGAATCGTTGTTTATTAAAATTCATGGTTTAATAAATATTTTAAATTGAACTGTAGACAGAATGTATTAGTACTTGGCATCGGTCTGTGCATTTAATTATATAAATCTAGGAGGCGGAATTTGTCTGGTTTTTCATTATTAAATGCTGCTTATAATGATTCTGGCACGTAAAATACAGTGTCCGGAGCGTTTTCAATTATTTATTATTTGAATTGAAGTTAACAGCATCCCTAAAAAAGTCTGGTTTCATCTTTTTTATTCGTTAAAATAATAACACATGACTAAAACAGTCCATTAAAAATACTTCAGTTGCAAAATTCTAATATTAGACTATATTATACTGTAATTTCGGCTTTGAAATACTTGCAGAACAATCGAACCTTCTGAACATTCCGCAATTTTCATTATGATTCACAGCCAGAGCCATAAAATTCGACAGCGAGAAGTGGCTGCCTCATACACTCGGAGGAAGATATACGCGTCATACGAAACGACAGCGTCGACGATGCGCAACAGCAGCAGCAGCAGCAGCAGGTTGAGGTTCGCGCGAGCGCTACATGCAAATTATAACACTCTCGCTCTCTCTCTCCCCTCATCACGTACACCTCGCTCCTCCTCCCACGTTTCGCTCCAAGAGCCCTTCCTTCTTCCTTCCCGATCCCACTTGCGCGCGCTCCTACATGCAGGGAAGAGTGCGAGCGAGGGAGATAGAGGCAGTGAGTGAGAGAGGAGGGGGACGGGCGTCGGATGCTTGTAACGCGCTCTCGGGCCAAGTCGCATTGGGGATTCATTGTTATGCATACGGAGTTCCTCGAAGAGCAATGTTTATCCATATATATACGCGGGGAATATTTGTGCCTCTCTCGTGCGCACGACGAGGCGCGAGAGATGTACACCACTACCGTCGCTGCCGCTACTGCTCTTCTCGTGCCGAGCTAGCACCTCAATCTAGCTTTGATTTTCTTTCTTCTTGGGATTTTGAGGGACGCAGTTGTTGCTAGATCATGGTAATTTCGAGTGTCTTTTTAGGTATTATGTAAGAGCGTTAAATAAATATTAATAGGGAACTGGATTCTTATTTTAACTGTTTAATCAAGGAAGGTGTACCTATTTTGAATTGGCTATAAATACAGAATTACATTAATAGAATATGATTATTTGCGAAAAATTATTTAATTTTCCAGTAATTTAATAGAATATGCTATTCATGCGGTTTAGATTTCTATCAAATTTAATTTAGTTTTTACCCATATAATTGCGCACGAAAGTAGAGTGAATAATACATTATTCATTATTGTTATTATTTACCCTTCTCCCCCTCTCCCTCTTTCTCTCTCTCTTCAAAGACATTGATTGTGTCGAGTTCAAAACCGCGGGCCATGTAGCGGATTAAGTCTAATTGCTTGCGCTCTCTTACCATCAAGCCTTGCTAAGCAAATCACTTATCGATTACGTGCGTCTGAAATTAAATCTACTGAATCTTATACTAAAAACAAAATACAATTGTATTCAAGGCATCTGAGGCGTTGTTCACTTTACTGTTTGACTGCTCCTTTTTCCAATCTACGGAACCAAATATCGTATGGTAACCGACGACTTGAAGCGTCAAAGCATTAATCGATTCTAAAGGAGGGTATAAGTTATTTGTAATCAACCATAAAAAATTACTATACAATAAAAAGGAAAATTTATATATCTCATAAGAAGGATCGTCAAATTCTTAATCAATTATAAAGGATGATACTTATTTGAAATAATCAATCATAAAAAATTAATATACAAAAAAAAAATATTTATAAATCGCCCCAAAACAAAAATTATTGGTTAACTTATTTCTCGAGGTGTCTTAAATAGCAATTTCTAATGATATACCTTACTTTCTCCAAAAAAAGTTAATCACAATCTGAAAGCTTATAGAATCTTTACATTATCAAGTGATAAAAAACAACATCGAAATTAATTAATGCCCTTCAAAAGTGGCATGTCATCTCGTTATGATAATTTATGTAAAATTGATCGCTTAATGTGCTAGTGGGTGAGCTTTAGAGACTATGACTAATCATTTTAAGATTGAGGATTTCTCGCTCGCATTCGATGATCAAGATGTTTTACGTGACTTTATCCTTTTCGAGGGATAAAATTCTTCGACTTCTCATTTATCATATTCATTGACATTTATATTTACGCTCTCTTTAACCGAGAAAAAATACGGTGTTAATATTTTGCTATAAAAAAAACATTCTTTAATACTATGATGATATCCAATTTCTAATATAAAAAACAATAATAACACTAGAACAATATTACATGCTATTTGTATTTCAATAAAATTAATTGAATTTAATGTAATTGCGAAATATTTACCAGGCCTATGAAGCTGGATCATGAATCATTTTGCAAAACGCCACTATTATATTTAGATTTTGACAACTCCACTTCTAATCAAATAGATAGTGACTTACCATAAAATAATTTTAAAGGATTTAATTTGAATAATACTCGGCAAACCTTTACTCGCATTATTCTTAGTAACCTCCCGTCATATCATTTTCGTAATTCGCCTTGAAATACATCTTATTACCACTGGACCGGAAGCGCATAGCTCTCGGCTTAAATCAGAGAAAACGACAATCTTATTTCGATTTTCAAACAAAATTCAAAGCTCTTAATGCATATATAATACTCCGCAAAACACAATTATCCGAGCTATCTGCCGGCTGCGTCGCAGCGGTCGGTGGCAACGAACGAAATACTTTAATGACTTTTTGACACGGAAGCAAAGCCGTCGACTGCTCAGACAGACGAGGCCCGCGTAAAATATGAAAGAAAGAAAAGCAATCTCTCTTTCTCTCTCTCCGCTTGAAAACCGCGTACAGCACTCTCGAGAGCGCGAGGGAAATCGTGGAAACGCAGACTGTCACTCATCCGACGCACACGCGCGTATACGAAAGAAGAAAGGACGACGCGGAGACGGAGGCACCCTGAGCCCTGGCGATTATGTAAATGTTGCTTATGGAAGCGCAACAGATGCCTCTCTCACTTGCGCGCGCGCGCGCGTTCTATTTCTCTCCTCCTCTCTTATATATATATACGACACTCACGCGCGCGCGCCGGGAATATACACCCTAATCCCAATAACGTCTACGTTGCCATGCCGCGCGCCGGGGATATTGTTTAGATCCTCTAACGAAATTCCTTACAAATTCCCGTGTCTCTGCTAGCGACGGGAGGGGGAGAGGAAGGCCTTTGTGACTGGCAGGGCGAGACTTTGAAATAACAAAGTTTAGATCGATGGATTTCTGGAGCTTATTGCGACGCGCGGCTCTTTTCCTACGGGGTCACGCTGGAATGATAATTATTTGCGTTTTATAGGGTCTCAGGTGCTTTCACAGGCGCATTTTCAAATATTTGCTTTGGGAAAGAAGGATTTTTTTAAAGGATGGGAAAGATTATATTGACTTTCGAAGGGACGTTGAAAAATGATGATTTTTTTTGGAAGTTTTATTATATGTGCAGTAGATTGTGAAGAATCATTGTCCTTGATTTATGCAGTCAGCGGATTTAATTTAAAAATTTGAAAAAATAATGAGCGAGAAAATTATTTTCGCGGTTTTGAAAATCGGCATTTTTAAATGACAGGTGGACAAACACTTATGATTATTTCACCGTGATTATTTTATCTCGAAAATATATGTATATCTGTAGTAAACAGGAAAATTATCATAAATCAATATTTGCTGAAACATTTTCAATATCCATGAGTAAAATAGACATTCGAGGCAAAAAGAAATTATCATTTTCCACGTACAACGACGGTCGACTCGCTACCGTATATTTATAATCAGCGATTTCGAAGCGCACGGGCTGCGAACGCGCCAGCGATAGGCTGAAAAATAAAGAAGCGCTTGATTACGATAAGAAGTTGGCTCTGTCTGCCATTTGTTTATACGAGGGAGATAAGAGGCAATAATCGTCTTGCTTTGGAATCTCGTATCATTCAACTACCAAGACTAAACAGCAGATGGGCGCGTATGTGCACGCGGCGACTGCTTTTCGTCCTTCTTTTTATTGCTCAACGTTCTCGCGTTCTGTTTTGCTCTTCGGTTTTCAATTCCGCACTTTTCGATCTTTCAATTTATTTCGATAAGAAGGTAGCGAAAACATTTTTAGATTAGTTAATTAATTTCGCTATCTCTCACTTGCATAATTAATGAGTGCATTTTTTCGAAACAAGGTTTAAAGTTTTATACTGGGTATGCGGAATACATAATCGTTCGATGTAAATATTTTTATCCAATATTGACTTTTATTTCAAACTAGCGTTTCTTTAGCAGAAACAAATTTAAAAAATATAATTTGTATTTCACTTATCGTTTATAATGACAAAAAATAAAAAGTATATAATAATTATACGGAATGTTTTAAAGGTTCATTTGTGAATTAATATTCTTAATATATATTTTCATGGATATTAAAATACAAAGAAACTCTCCGCATATAAGTTTTACCAATGAATTACTATGAAAAAGTTTTTGTGTCAGGACCGCCCTTTCAAATAAATTTGTAACTCAAAAGTGAAATTTCTGCTCATTGTTTGTTTAATTACAACTTTATTTATGTGGAGGTTTACCATTCATTCCATGTTATTGATCAGATCATGTAATCCATATACCGAAATTCCGAATTATATTTCAGTGGGAAAAGTACACAGCTACCAATTCAGGTACTACAGTATAGAACTAAAATATTATTTCGTATAGCATGAAAAACCAGCATTCACGCAAGAACCATCATAATATTATTCAACAGCTCCAACTTTCCGCAGGGACGCCCGATCCAGTTTTTTCCTCCACCCTTCCAAAAAGCCCATCCCGCACTCTCCCATCACAGAATCAGAAATACATCCGATCGGCATTAGGGTTCCAGCGCGACGCGAGCGTGGTCCCTCTGCTAATGACAGCTCGCAAGGCGTCAATATTCATGGCCCTCTGGTACTATACACACAAACACACACACAAACGCACATCAGAGCTGGTAATATGGTAAATAGCCCTCGTTCGCTTTTAGGTTTACGAGCCGCGAAGCGCGCGCACGCATTGCTATTATATCGCCTTGCTGCATCATTCGCGCCGCGCTGATGCGATTGCGTTTTATGTATATATGCGGCCGCTATGCGACACGACGCACACAGTTCATATAGATGCCTGCGTATACAAGGTATATTATGTAGAGGCTCGCGCGCGTGAACGCCTGAAATTCAATCACTTATTATCGTATTGCCGTATCGCTTTTTCTCGAGGCGCCCACCGCGTGGCGGAATGGTGCGACATATACATATAGCTGCGGAAGCGCTCCTATCCCCTAAATCACCTGCGCCTTTCAGTATCGGGTTTCATAGATTGCAATTTGCGACTTTCTGCGGGGGATGGTCGAGGGTTCTTCTACGCGCGGCGTATATACGCCCGCCGCTACGTCACTTAGCAACTTTGCATATTTGTCACTGTATTTTCGCGAAACATTATCTTGTTTATCTAGCATCTAAAGTGCAAGAAGTTTCGATGTACTTTAAATTGCGTTATATGTTAGCGTATAGCAGTTGCCCTTTGAAATAATCGTTACGCATTGCAACGTGGTTTGGATATAAGAAAAACTATGCGTTCATTGTAAAAATAGTATTCATTGAATAAAAAACATCTAACAAAGTATGTTATAAACTTAAAATCAAAAAGTATAAATTCCTCCAGATTACAAACAGTTTGATAGCTCATAAACAATAGCCAAGATTATAAAAGTTTAATTATAGCTCCGCAATTATAAAAATTAATCTCGTAATAAGACGACCCGCAAATTAATCAAGAATCTCCTGGGATAAACAAAACAATTATTACAATGCTGTCAATTTGCATAACCATTTCTGCAGACCTCACGAACCCGCCATTAATAAATACAAAACCAATTAACCTTCTTCCATTAATAATTCGCTCGGCCGCGAAATCTCGGCGCCTCGACCCCCAAGCACAACGAAAGAAAAAACAATAAAGCACCCCCCGCCCGCACGCGATATATCACAATTATAACACCTTCCATAATTATCCATAAATATACTCTCTCTCTCTCTCTCTCTTACTCTCCCGCACAAAGCCAGCGCGCGTCTCGCTCTCGTTCCCCGTTCACTCGTCTAATCAATTTTAATGAAAGCGGGCGAGCGGAGGTATAGAGGAAGAGAGAAGCCCGCCCCCTCGACATCCTCGATCGATTTATTAAAATCAACGTATCCCGCTAATCGCGCAATAATTCACATTGATTATGACCATCCCCTCCACCATTCCTCTCTCTATATATACCCCAGCACGGCACGGGCACAAAAACCCGTTACGGAAAACCATTAATCCTCCTTCCGCGGGGCGCGCGGCGCTCGCGCCAAATTCCGCCGTATACATTTCACTTTATCAGGCCGTGCGCGGGGCCCTCTAGCTGCACAGAGTGCGAAAGGGATAAAGAGAAAGAGAGGGCAGCTAGACCGATGTATCGGAGAATTTCTTGAAATATCGAGTCTTGGATTATTCAGCCGAGCGGACCGGGGAATTAATGAAGGCGCGCGATGCACCGCTGCCGCGGATATCGGGCTAATCCTGGCCCGGCCGCGCTATACTGGCCTGGCCATTTATTATTATCGCCAGAGCGCCGGAATTCGCGCTGGCAGTGGCAGTTACGCCGGCGGGGGCCCAGTTGCACCCGCTAATGCTCCCATTGCGACCAATGACTCATCTCTCTCTATCTCGCTTGTTCCCTCTCTCTCTCTCTCTCTCTCT